>SNQJ01S0007719.1:175080-212213 GCA_010110895.2 Picea sitchensis
TAAAGTTGCTCAGCTCAGATATGTTGATTCTTTTGAAAGTGATTTTTCTTTACTATTAAGAGAACGAAGATCTGATACATTGGATAATATGATGACTGATGCCATAGAAGTCGAATTAAACCTAATGGCTTCAGGAAAGATGAAAGCCAACTCTGGAAGAGACATAAATAAAACTCAACATAAAGCACAGCCTTCGACATCACAAATGTCAGAAGAAAGGTTTGAAGCAATGATGAGAAACATGGAAAGAATGATGGAGAGAATGGATTTGGGTAATAGGTCTAACCCCAAAGAACAGGTTGATGGTCCACCCAGGAATCCGAGGAGACTAACAATCCCACAAATTAGACAAAGAGAGCAAAGAAATACGGGAAATCAGGGGAACCAAGCAAATCAAGCAAATCAGGCAAATCAAGGAAATCAAGGGGAACAACAGATAAGGCCTCCTTTTCAAAATAATTATGTAGATGAGAATTATGATGGATATTTTGAAGACAACTTGAATTGTTTTGATGATAAAGAAACAGAGGTGTTTTTTTACTAAAGAAGAACATGATCAATTCATGGACGCAAGTGAGATCTTTTTGCAAGATGAGGAGGAAAGGATATCAATAGAAACGGAAGATTACCAGATAGGGTTGCAGAATTCCATCATGCAATTCCAAAGACAATATAACCTTCGAAATCAAAGGGTACCTCTGAACCCTCCAAAGGGAAACCCCACCAAAGAAGCTCAGAGTAACATGCCTTCTTCAAGTCAGCAGAAAAAATATTTAGCTTCAAAGGATTCAGCTGCAAAAGAGTCTACTGCGAAGGACCTTGTTGCAAAGGGTACTATGGACAAAAGAAAGAAGAAAGAAGAACCTCAGAAGAGAATATTGGAGGCCAGGAAAGAAACGGTCAGCAAAGAGGTAGAGAAGACTTCATCCTCTTTTAATTTTGGAAATGAGATGGCCAAGATAAAAAAAATTGTACCATTTAATGAATTAATCAAGAATAGCGAATATAGAAATCAAATCATCAATATGCTTAAGACAGAACAGGCTTCTGATACCATAAGCATACAATATGACCACCCTGACATCTTATTTGGACCAAGAGTAGAAGAAAATGGTGATAACGAATAAGTTCCCCCTTTCTATGTTAGCCTAAAATTCCATGATATGACTCTACCCAATTCCATGTTGGATTCAGGAGCATCTCATAACTTAATGCCCAAAGTGGTCATGGACCAACTAGGCTTGGACATCACTAGGCCTTACAAAGACCTATTCTCTTTCGATTCCAGGAAGGTGAAATGCCTAGGTCTTATTAAAGATCTGGTGGTATCTTTGGCACAAATTCCAGCAAAGAACATGGTCATAGATGTAGTAGTGGATGACATCCCTCCCAAATTTGGCATGTTGTTGTCAAGATCTTGGGCTGCAAAATTAAAAGGAACCCTACAGATGGACATGTCATATGCCACCATCCCTGTTTTCGGTCAAGACAGAAGGTTGTTCAAAGAAGTTTTGCTCAAATACATGGTCAAAAACAAGTAACAACCAAGTAATCACCCCATCTACTCTATAGAAACTGAGTTGGTATATTCCATTTTCTTCAATGACCTGTGTTATGGAGAAGAAGAATAAGAAATTGATGTGACTAAGAAATATGATAAACAGTTTGAGGAGTATTCAAAGAAAAAGGACGAAGCAGAAGATCATATATGGAAGATCAGTTTTGATGGAGCTGCTTGCAGATAAGGAGTGGGAGCCGGCGTTTAGATCAATCATCCCAAAGGAGATTCAAAATTATGTTCCTATAAGCTTGTTTTTGAATGCACGAATAACATGGCCGAATATGAAGCATTAATATTGGGGTTAAAAGTCTTGAAAGAATTGGGTGCCAAAAGAATTGTTGTACATGGAGACTCTGAGCTAATTATAAATCAAATCAAAGGCATATACCAAGCAAAACACCCCAGACTGAGGGCTTATAGGAATATGGTACTAGACCTCCTTGAGAAGTTTCCAGAGTGTAATCTTTCAGCAATTCCAAGAGAACAAAATTAGGTTGTTGATGCCTTGGCTAATTCAGTGACAATTTTCAAAGTTTCAATTTTCCCTCAAAAAATCTACCAGGTTGAGGTCAAATAAAGGCCAGTAGTACCAGATAATATGAAGCACTGGAAATATTTCAAGGACGACAAACAGACAGAAAGCTTCCTCAAGATGGAGAATGAGTTCAAAAAATTGAACATTGATGATAAATACTATGATGATGAGGTGGATGCAGCTTCTTTCACAAAAGAGGGGTATTTTGACAATCAGATTGCAGGCAGAGATATCGTTCAGCTAAAAAGAAACATCATTCCCAAGGGTCTAGTCTCGTTGGAGAAAATCTTTGATAATAATGATGTGGAAAGAATTCCAAAGATTACCGTAAATGAAGGGGATGTGAAAGATTGCAATATTGGGACTCCAGAGGATCCAAAGATCATTAAGTTGTCCAAAAATCTCAGCCTTGAAGTCAAGGAAAGATATATCAAATTGATGAAAGAGTTACGTGATGTTTTTTCCTGGAGCTATGATGATTTGAAATTTTATGACACCAGTATAATCCATCATGTGATCCCAATCAAAGAAGATCATAAACCTTTCAAACAGAAATTAAGGAGGATAAATCCTTTACTACTGCCTTTAATCGAGAAAGAAGTAAAGAAACTATTTGAAGCCAAAATCATAGTGTCCCTGAGATTTTCCAAATGGGTGGTGAATCTGGTGCCAGTCAGAAAGAAGAGTGGAGAAATCCGGTTGTGTGTGGATTTCAATAATCTAAACAAAGTATCTCTAAAAGACAATTATCCATTTCCTAAGACGGATCATATTTTACAGAAGTTGGTGGGTTCTCAGAAAATTTCAATGCTAGATGGCTTCTCAGGATACAATCAGATTATGGTGCACCCTGACGATCAGGAAAATATGACATTTACCACACCATGAGGAACATTTATGTATGCCAAGATGCATTTTTGGCTTATGAATGTAGGGGAGACATTTCAAAGAGATATGGACATATCTTTTTGTTACACGTGATTTTGGTCACTCTGGTGATGTCTTAACAATGGTGCATTCAGGCTCCCAACAAGGACTTTTTGCCTGAGAAAAGTGGCCCTTGTCTCCTTCCAAAAGAATATTTTTAAAGTGATTTCACAGGCTACCTATGGACTAGGGTGCGAGAATCTCTCATTCTCACAGGCCACCTACACTTAGGGTGTGAACTTCTCACAGTTTAATCCATACATAGGGTGTGAAACTGTTTTTAAGCTTGGAAAGGAGAAGAGGTCTCGAGGGTTCTAGAAGGGAATCTTCTAGAAAATGAGTTGGCATTCGTATGGTTGTCATTTTACTAACTTATCATATTTGATGGGATCATCCTCATCCATGTAACCATCTCGCCTTCTCCTATATATTGAAAGGTTTCTCATGGAAAAGGTTAAGTAAGATTGAATGAAGAATTGATGAAAGAATTGTGTGAAAAAACCTGCTTTGACAGAAGCTTGAAGGCTCTATTTGGTCTATCAAGAGGGATTGAATCTTTTTCATGCAAGTACAAAGCAAGTGTGTGTGTTGGAACCAATATTCACTGAAAGGGATCTTGCAACAACAAGGCGATCAAGTTGTATCTTCTACTTTCAATTAATATGATACAACGGCATGTCCATTTCCCATAAAGTCACTTTTACTTTATTGTGTAATTCCTTGATCATATGCATAAGTTGATGTTGAATATATTTTGCTATCTTCACTTTGGTTGGTTTGTGTTGTCTTGGACTTGACTTCACGAGAGCACTAGAGCGAAGTGGGAACAACAGATACCTAAGGAAGTGATATAAAGGTATGTCACTTATTCCTTCCTATTAGCAAATTCAATGATTACAACTTAGGGAAAGAGTTGTGTCCTGTCCTGTTTTGTTCTAGATCTAGGTGGATCTAGGGAGATCAGTTAGTGTCCACGCCTACCGATTTGTCCGATAACAAAATTGGCGACTCCACTGGGGATGCAACCCATTTTTTAGTGGTTTTTGGTGATTTTTCCTCGGCCATTTGCTCTTGCCTTACCATTTTTCATTTCTATCAATCTCTGAGTCTTGAGGAGACCCTGACAGACTCTCTGGGTCCAGAAGTTCCTTCAAAAAATTTTGTCTTTTTCAAAATTTTGCTTAGTTTCAGGCCTTCTCACACTGAACCCTTCGATAGCCTGCGAGAACCCCTAGAGTTCACATCCTGTTGTTCAGCCCAGTGTGAACCTCTCGCACTCTGCTTATGTCCAGCCTGCGAGAATGCTTCATTCTCGCACTATACACCACTGCTAGCCTGCAAACCCATTTGCAAATTTTTTGGGTTAAGTATTTTTCTATTCTCAGATGCCCAAATTTGTATGTGTGTATGAAAAGAACTTCTTGGGCCACTGATTGATTGTTTCTTGACTTCGGATTTTGTGAATAATTAGTCTTCAAAAATCGAAAGCTCTTCTTGTTCATTTTTTCTTGACTGTTATCTCTTGACCTTTTCTTAACAAAGATATAATCTCTGATCTTGAAATCCGAGTGCTTGTTTGGTTGGGAGCCCGTGATCAGTTTAAAAGTTGAGATTAATTGTCTTTCTCAATTGCCCATTACTTGGAAATTTGTTGCCCTCATGCACTTGAAAATACTAGTCTTGTTTACTTGTTATTTTTGACTTCATTGAAAGATTGGTTTGGATTTTTGTTGTATATTGCTTTTCATTAGTTGTTGGTTTTCCTTAGTTCCACCATTGTTGTGTGGTTCCTATTGAAAATTAAAAAAAAACATTTTTCTTTTTAAAAGCAATTTTTTATTTCAAAAATATTGGCACTCAATTGTTGAAATAAAACAAATAGAAAATTGGCATTGTTCGTGATTCGTTGATATTGCATTTCAAAGAAGATTGTATATCATAGTTCAAGACTGTTCCAGAAAACTCCTCTTTCCCTCCTGTAAATAGGATTCATCAAACAAAAATTGATATCTTTCATTCCTATCTATGCATTGTTGGGTCAAAGTCTCACACAACATCGGTTTCATTTCCGTCTCCTTTGAGTAACAACAGCCTTTAATAATATCGCGCAATTTTTAAAAAATTTAACTAGTAACTCTTTTCTAGGACTCTATTACACCAACATTAGCTAGGCTAGAGCTTTGGAATAGACAAAGAGATACACTCTCCAAAGCACAAAACACACAATAGCATCTTGTGGTAAGGAGTGTCAAATTCCATTTGCAACATTTTGTCCTGGGAAGCCCTTCTCACACAAGGGTCAAACCCGAGGTCCCATTCATATTGGCAAAGTTACTCACCTTGCTTTGTTGATATCGGTGTAGAGATTGCATGTATTACGGGGGTCACTTGAAGGTATACCCACAATGATGAGTGGAAGCCTCTCAAGCTGATTTCGGGCTAGATACCCTGCCCTTGCATGTGGATTGGACCGTCGACTGTCCCCCCAAGATTTATTGTTTTTGGTGGTAACCTTAGTGGCCTATGTTCTTAGGGTCTTACACAAGGTGACAGTGAAAGGGCAAGTCTTCATGGTACCTGGAATCGACGTTGGCCAAACTCACTCGGGCTCCTTGGAGGGTATACCCACGATTATGTGTGGGAGCTTGCACCAAGGTGTAAGTCCGTTAAGCAGGTCGTTAACGTAACTTTTTCACCCTAACCTAGCCCCTTATTGTCTCGTCATTGCGACGTTGGATTTCATCACCAACTAGTGACTTCGGAATTAGAAGGTCTTGTTTGCTTGGTTTTGCTTCCTAGATTTTTTTACTAGTGCATGTTGTTTGTTTACCCAAGTTGACCATAGAATTTCCTTCGTCAGTTTTTTAACTCGTTCACAATTGACCCTCCACATTATTCACGTAGAATGCAAGGCTTACCCCCAGAAAATATGGAAGGTTCTCAACCCTTTCCTACCAACTCACTGGAGGGCTCTCCTCAACAGAGTGAAGTCCAAGACGTCACCACTCCACAAGTGGAAAGAACTGACTCTCTAGAACAATTTCAAATTTCCAATTCTCGAGAGGACTTTCGAATTCACCCCAACTCTGAGAAACATATTATGCGACTGAATTCTTCCGGAGAACTAGTTGTTCAGTCTTATGAATCACTAATTGGACCTTTCCTAGGACCCAAGGGTCAAGATCCTTTTTGGGCTACCAACATTTTTAGACAGGACCTCTTTGGCTCAAGAGCAGGCGTTGATATCACTGTCTCACCTGAGCTACCTGAAATATATGATCTAGACACAGTACTGTTTACTACTGCTTATTATTTTCCTGGTACAAAAGCTCTGTGAGCCGACCACATCATGAATCTCCCTTTACAAATGGTCCATTACACAAATACTATGAGTCTTCACACTGGGATTACTATGGCTAGCCAAGCCCCCATCAGCACACTGCTTTCGCCCAGAGTCACCCCGACACTTCCACTCGGATACTGTGTGTTGAATGCCTCTATTCCCACTCCTACACAAATCACATCCGAAATTTCTGGTGGTCCCACTCTTTCTGGGCACTCTCCTCCCGGTTTCATTCCAGCACTTCCTTCGCCCCCTTTCAGAGGACCTTTTCCATCCTCTATTGGAGGCACTGATCCTAGTGGCACCATTCCGTCGTTCACACCAAATTACCAGATTCTTGTTGGTGGACAATTTCACCAAGGAGGCCCAACTCAACCCCCCCTTGCAGGGAAAATCTCAATTGGAACACAACCCCCACCGACCCCACCCTATGGAAAAAACATACCTCCATCATTGGCCCAATATTGGAACCATCTAATCCAACATAATCCTCAATCGACTGGGGGGAAACAACTTCCAGTTAGCTCCGGCATACCCCCTGGTACAGGCCAACCCTATCTAGGTACGTCTAATCCTATTTGGGGCTCGAATGTTCAACCCCATGCCCCCATTCAAGGGTACAACCCTATGAGTTACTTTCCTCTGCAACAACCACCGAATCTTCCCAGATCCTTGCATTATATGCAGACTTCTTATGGCCCACTGAATTTTCAGCGGGACTACCTCCCCAAAGTCACCAGTACCCGAATGTGAACAGACAGTTACCTTTCTTAGCCACCCTAGACCTCCCGGATTTGTCAAGGATTTTAAATGATCTGATCCGTCACTCTCCACAATGGCCCACCATTCTGTCCAAACTACCATCTGGCATCCCTAAATTCGATGGCAAACCGGGAGAGGACCCGAACAATCACGTAATGACTTTTCACCTTTGGTGCTCATCCAAATCCTTGATAGATGACTCTATTCATTTACGCCATTTTCAACGAACCCTCACGGGCTCCGCCGCGAAGTGGTATATAGAATTACCACAAGGTTTCTTCGCTGAGTTCAACACCCTCGCTATGGCTTTCCTCACCCACTACCAGTTACCGATCCGCTATGAAACGGGGACTGATATTTTGAGTTTTTTCAAACAAACCAAAGCCACTCACATCTCCGATCACATTCATGAATGGCGATGAATACGATGTCTCATCAAACTCGAACTTCCCGACCAGTTGTTGGCAGAGTGGTTCACGAAATCATTTGTGAACGACATCGATTGTGACATTTCCATGGGTGGAGCTGTCACGGAAGAATAGGCCATTAGTCATGCTTAATACCTTGACCTCGTTTACTCACAAACGTGTACTCTTTACGACTTGCTCCCAGATGCACCTCATCCTTCTACCTCCACCACTTCAACTACTCTTGTTGCTTCTCATGCGGTCGACGGTGTGATCGGCACTTTCCATGCCCAACCACATTCTGTCCAAACCTCTTGCAACAACCCCAAAACCATTTCTTCTAATGTTCAAAATGCTTTGTCTCCTACCCCTCCCACCGGCAAGACATACGAGGTAAATGTTGTTCAATCTACCCTAGCCGGTAAAAAAAAATCCAGAAAGGAAAAGGGTAAGAATAAGGAGGACAAAAATAATTCGCAAGAAGAGAGAACCAAAACACCACCTGTTGACGATAGGGATAAGTGCAAACCCCGATACCTTTGTCTTATCTATGGTTATGATCACTACACTAAGGATTTTCCACAATGAGTCGAGGTTACTAAGTTCCTTCAAGGGACCACGAAACCGCCCACTCAGACCATATTGTCACAACCCTTCCCTTCTCAACAACAGGCCCAATTGGTCATTCATGACCAACCATGCCCCTCCAATACATCCTATTTATTAATTTGTACAGGTGATTCAAAGCAAAATGACATCACACTTACCACTCGAGCCAAAGATTATTCTTCCTCCAAAGAGAAGGTTGATGCTATACCTCCTTCGTTGGTCCAACCATCTCCTATGACTCCACCTACCAATGGTCCTCTTCATCTTGAACAACCAAGCCTCGACACAGTCCTTCACCCTCCTCCAAAGGGCATCATTCGGAAATCGGCTTTCAATCCTCATGCCCATGCTGCCCAGAACTACAGTATTGTTGAAGATCTGGCCCAAGCACCATCTACGATGTCAGCCCTCGAAGTCCTTCAAATTTGTCTTATACAACGGAAGGCATTGTTGAAAGCTATCGGTGGAATCGACCCTACAGATACGAATTTAATAATTGTTTACTTGGAAGATCATATTCCAAGGTTACCCCCTCAACTCGCATTCCAAATACAAGTTATTGTCTCCGACAAAAACATTTGTAGAACTGTTATCGATGAAGGTGCCTCAACGTGTGTCATGTCTATTACCTGCTGGAAAGCCATCGACTCTCCTCCTTTGACTGAATCCCACAACACACTCAAAGCCTTTAATGGCTCCGGTTTTAAGCCTTACGATGTCCTCCTTTTGTTGCTAATTACGTTAGAAGGAAAAACAGTCAAATTTGAAGTGGAAGTCTTTGATGCTCCTCTCGATTACAACCTTCTACTTGGCCGTAGCTGGATTGATTCCATGCACGTAGTTGTGTCGACTCTTTTTCGTGTTGTACGTTTCCCACATCAACGAAAGGTAATTATCGTCGACCAATTAGCCTTCTTTAACTCGGATGCGCATACTGGAAACATACCGTTCATTGTCAAAACCCCCCCAAGATACGAGAACGTCAATGTGGGTCTTCTTAAAGACTCCTCGTTAATGGGTACCTTCCCCATCCCACCGCCCGATGTTCCACATCCGTATGTCACTTTAATCAACATGATATCCACCTCTATTTACAGAACTCCTGTGTCTCACGACCCATGGATGGTACCCAACCCCGACGATCATCTTCGTTACGGCGATAAAATTCCTTTGAGTCCGGTCAAATCCGCCTATCAGGCCATTCAATCGACAACTCCTCCTACCCCCTCTCTTGGTGATTTATCTCCAGATCCTTTCCGAGTCATTTTTCCCATGGACAAGATGATTATGTCTATTATGGAAGACACCCCCTGGGACAATGGACATCATCATTCCATCCTCTTCCTGGAACAACACACCATCGATAACTACCAACGGATCTCGACCCCGTCAACTTTTGTCGTCATTTCCACCGTTCCCGAGTCTACACGCGATGTGTTTTCCAAAGGGAACTTAAGCAATATCTCACCCACCATTCCCCTCGACATATCCATAAAACCTGGAATTGTCGAAAATGTGCATATCATAGCTTCATGTTCTCCTGACGAAATCGTCACCTACAAGTCACTTTTCAAATAATTTCATGATGTCTTCGCCTGGAGCTATGAAGAAATGTCGGGTATTGACCCCAACATTGTGATACATGAGATTAAGACATACCCAGACACTAAATCCGTCCAGCAACGCCTTCATCCGGTTCACCCACGTAAAGTGGCCGCTATCAAGCTTGAAGTCGAGAAACTTCTCAAAGTCGGGTTTATTTACCCGGTGGCTCTCACTGAATGGGTTTCCAATCTTGTCCTGATCGACAAGAAACAAGGCACAATCCGCGTGTGTGTTGATTATAGGAATATTAACAAAGCATGTCCTAAAGACAACTTTCCTACCCCCTTCGTCGACCAGATTGTCGACGATTGTGCCGGAAGTGAAATCTTCTCTCTGATGGATGGTTTCTCCATATATAATCAAATCAATATTGTTCCCGAGGACCAACACAAAACCATTTTTATTTGTCCTTGGGGCACTTTTGCCTATCGAAAACTTTCTTTCGATCCAAAAAATGTTGGCGCAACTTTCAAGCGCGCTATGTCTTATGCCTTCCATAATATCAAGCACATCGTGCAGTCATATCTCAATGACTTACCCACTCATTCCATGCGTCGTGTCGATCATCCAATACACCTTCGAGCCATTTTCCTCCGATGTTGGTTTTACCATATACGTCTGAATCCTCACAAATGCATTTTCTACGTACAATCCGGTTGACTTCTAGGCTTTATTGTTTCACATCAAGGGATCAGGGTAGATCCTTTAAAGGTCGAGGCAATTCTCAATCTCCCTCCTCCTTCTTCGCTTCACCAGTTTCAAAGTTTGCAAGGGAAAGCAAACTTTCTTCGTCGTTTCATCCTGAACTATGTCGAGCTAACTCTTGGATTTACGCGACTACTCAAAAAGGGGTCTGAGTTCATATGGGATACCATCGCCAATAAAGCCTTCAAAGCTTTGAAACTGTCCCTGACACATACTCCACTTCTTTTCCCGCCTGATTACAGCCGTGATTATTTCCTCTACCTCGCAGCCTCGGATTACACCATCACTATGGTTCTCGTCCAGGAGAATGATTCTCATGATGAACATGTCATCTATTACTTGAGTCGAAGCCTAACGCCTACCGAAACCAAGTATTTACATGTTGAAAAACTGGCCTTGGCAGTCGTCCAAGCAGTTCAACATTTTCGGCACTATATCCTCTCTCGCAAGACTACGGTAATTTCTAACTGCAACCCTATGCAACAAATTCTCACCCATCAACTACTAGGGGGAAATTACTCCAAATGGATCGTGATACTCCAGGAGTTTGACTTAGAATTCGAACATGATAAGTCTAAGAAATCCTTAGTGTTTGTCGAGTTGATCTGCGACTTTCCATACTCTGAGATGGAAAATGTAGCAGCCAATTCATTACCTGATGAATCCATTTTCCTAATTAGTTCTGATGATTTTTGGTATGGAGATATCATCATATATCTCCAAACCCATACTTTCCGGCCCAATTTGTCCAGTACTGACCGTCGTCAAATACACTACCAAGCCCGTCAGTATATTATCCTCGGTGATACTCTTTATCGTCATGGGATTGACTCAATTTTTCGACGCTGCCTCACGTTTGACGAAGTCGAGAAAGCCTTAAATGACTGTCATTCTGGAGCCTGTGGTGGTCATATGTCCGGGTATGCTACTGCCCAGAAGATTTTGCGAGATGGATATTTTTGGCCTTCTTTATTTAACGATTGTATAATTGTCGTCCAAAAATGTCACGCTTGCCAGACCTCCAACCATAAAATACGGTCACATCCTGCTCCTCTTCACCCTGTGGTCTCCGTTAGTCCTTTTGTGAAATGGGGTATCGATTTCATGACATGTCACCCCCACTCGGCCGGGGGGGATGGATACATTATTGTAGCCATAGATTATTTTACGAAATGGGTCGAGGCGATGTCGACATTTGACAACACCGGAAAGACCGCAGCATTATTCATATTCAATCACATCATAGCTCGTTTCAGTGTTCCTCAGGCTATCGTCACCAATCACGGTAGCCAATTTAGAAACTTCATGATGTCCAAACTCATTGAAAAGTTGGGTCTTCACCATGAAAACTCAACACCCTATTACCCACAAGCCAACGGCCAAGTTGAAGCAATTAACAAAGTCCTCATTACCATGCTTCGACAAATGGTAGGGATTCACAAAACAAATTGGCACATGATGTTGTTTTCAGCATTGTGGGCTTACCGGACATCTGTTAAGTCTGCTACTGGGTTTACACCATTCTGCTTAGTCTATGGTCTAGAATCCATCCTCCCGATTGAATGTGAGATACCCTCCCTAAAACTATCCGTCAAACTCCTCCCAAACACTTCATCCAAAGAAGAACGTCTATTGTATCTCATGCGATTAGACAAAACTCGTCGTGACCCCGCCCTAGTCATAGAAACCTAGAAGAAACGCTTCAAAGCCCACTACGAAAAACATGTCAAGCCTCATGTTTTCTCTGAAGGTGATCTGGTTCTCCTTTACGAACAAGATCGGGATGTGCTAGGGGCTGGAAAACTTGAAGCTATGTGGCGAGGTCCTTATATCGTTAAAGGACTTTTGGAGAAAGGAGCTTACGATTTAGTAAATTACGACGGTATCCCTTTGAGTGAACCCAGAAATGGGTTGTACTTAAAGAAGTACTATGCCTAAGATCACTTGTGCATGAGTACTTGTATTTTATTGTATCATACTTCATGTGTGTTATTGTAGTATGTTTTTTCTTTATCTGGTCTCTGCCCTTATGTTACATTGTGTTTGGTTTCCAGATGTAGGAGTCTTCGCTACCCCACATTGGCTTCGTTGATGGCGCTAGCCATAGTACTCAGAACCTTGCTTCTGTTGCTTGGGCAATTAAATCCCCTACAAACGAACTTATCACACTACGAGGTGTATGTCTCGGTCATGCGAACAACAATATTGCAGAGTATAGCGTCGTTATCAAATTGTTGATTGATGTTATTTCGCTCGGTATCTGTCACTTGGTTGTACGACTCGATTCGCAGCTAGTAGTACTACAGTTAAGTAATTTCTATGATATTCGAAGTCCTACTTTATTACGAGTATATTTATGAATTCACCTCTTGGAACGTTATTTTGATTATATTGAGTATCATCATATTCCTAGATGTCTAAATACATTAACTGATGCATTAGCTAACTATGTATTAGACAGAAATTTGGGCCATTTATAAACCAATCACATCACATGTATCACACAACGCAATATAAGCCGGTAGAAGCCGTATATATGTATATAACGATCAAAAAAAATTTACAAAAAGTTTATGTCCAAGGACCAAAATTTCAAAATTTGAAGCTCATAGCTTCTACAAAGTAGCGTCATGGGTGACGCTCACTCTAACACACGACTACCCGTGCCACCCTATGAAGCAGTCGGCTAATAGACTCTGACACGCCCACAGTGTGGCGTTGATAACGCCAAGGGATCTCCCTGATAGCCATATCTGGAATGTTTGCAGTCAACCCCTCCAAGTTTTGCTCCACTGCTTCATAGTCTTTGGCATCCCATCATGCCACTGGATCCGCCTCTCCTCGCCGCTGAATAGGAGATGTTCCTAGTGGTCAATATGGCCCCACATCTGTGCCATCAAAAGGAGATTTTTTTATTAGTCCTTAGACAAACATAAAAAACATTTTATATTATAAAAATTACAAAAACATTTAAAATAACAAAATGTGTACTTCTTACCTAGGTCACCCCACTAAGCATCCTCAGGTAGGGATAAATCCGGATCCCCTCGGAAGTCCAATCTGGCATAGGAATAATCATCAATCATCATCATTTGTGGCTGCAACCAGTCAAAAAATGAATCATTGTATTTGATGATAGGACTAGCTACGTGTCGGGCCATAAGGTTGCACCACATCAGCATCATCGAATCCTATGGGGCCGGTAAACCCCACTCAGCCTGTAATCTTAGCAAGGGGACCCTCTCAAGAAATAAGGACACCAAAAGTGATCCGTACCCGAACTGCTTCAGGTCGTCTTTCCTGCATTTTGTCAATTGCCTCTTCATACTACGGAGAACTGCATCCGACCAGTTGAAGACTCATGGCTCTGTGCACTCTATGGAGTATTGGAAGTAGTTTTGGAGAGCCATGTGTGGAGCTTCCCTCCCGGCCATGTGTGCTATAGTGAACAAGATGGTTCGCAGGGTCAAATCTTGGACCCCCCAGATAGCCACCTTTCCTTTGCTTTTTTCTGCCTCGGGAATGCGGTACTAGCGATAATACTCACTCATAGAGAGTCTGCCACCTCAGCTACCAGTCAAGATAGTGTGGTACCCATGCCGTGATAACCCTGTCAGAAAGTAGATATCCTCAATATCTAGGGTCAAGGTGTGGACTCCCACGTGAAACAATTGTTGGTCCATGTCCCAAATATGAACCAGGTACTCCAACAACCTTATTTGGGCTCTCATGCCTAGAATCTGGAAGAATTTCAAGAGCCCACAGTCTCGGAGGGCAACAACGGTACTCAGGTCATTCTTGACAATGGCATCCTCCTCCTCATGTTCTCTTTCTCACCACTCCAACATCGTGACGATCAAATGCCTACACAAGAACCATAAGAGAAGGGTTAGCAACTCATTTCAAACCTTGGCATATTTTTTATTGAACAAAAATCAATTTGAAATTTCATTTTTCGGCCCTCGCAGGTGCCCCTTTAGCACAATGTGAGATTCTCATAGGTTCCCTTGAGGCCACTTACGAGAATCATGCATTCTTGCAGGTCCCGTATGGATAGCCTGCAAGAACGCCCGGGTGCAAGTTTTGGCCCTAAAACAAACCCAAAACCTTGAAAATTGCCAATGAAAACAAAAATTAAACCATGGAAAAGATAGGAGATCAAGAGCTTACCTCGTTGACGGAGATAGTTTTCCAAATGGTCGCTTGTGACTCTCATGATCGAGCAACGAAATTCGGGGGAAAATAAGGTGTTTTGGGCAAAATCACAATGAAAGTGGTAAAAGCCCTTTTTACCCTTACTTATTCACTTTTTACCATTTTAGTTGATTTTTTGTATTGGTTTGCCCATCAAACCTAATGCCTAATAGTCCTATGAGTGTAACGTTTTGCAGATATAGTGACTTTGAAGTCCACAAAAAGGAGTACGAATGTTTTTCCCTTTTTGTCGCATGTACGACTATTTTTTATGGTTTTTAGAAAAACCTCTAGCTCAGTCTTCGTTCGTTCTCGCGCTCGAAAATACATGAGAACGTAACTGAGTATACTTTTATCGTCTTTTCATACTCGTTATGGTAACACGAAAACGACAAATGCAGAGTATCCTTTAAGCTCTTTTCACACTCCATAAAAACGAAAAGATTGTCGGGCAACCTTGTTTTGTTCACGCTTGTAAAAGTATCTGAACAAAACGTTTGATGGGTGGCAGTTTATCACTTTTTTGGTCCTGTCAAACTATTTTACGAAAAAGGAACTGGGAGAGTTCTCTTTAAGTGTTTTTAAGACTCTTAAAACATGAAAACCCTCGAGTTTTCTATCTTTGGACTCGTTAAACAAACATCAAAAGACACGTAATGGGACCGAGCCACTCCTTTCTAGGGTTCGTTAAACATACTCCGAGGGACTCATCCGAAGGATGAGATTACATCAACAAGAATATGTTATCCTCCTTAAGCTTGTGCAAAAATAAAGAGGTATTCGCCAAAAATGGTGGAGAAAAATTTGGGAAAGGGATGTGTTTTCGTATTCATATTATTGGCAGTAAGTGTCGCTCTTGAACATGACACCCCCTATTCGTTATTTGAAGTTGGTTTAGGAAATCCATTTGTCTCTCATTCGACTTACTATGAGGTCATATCCTGGGTCGTCTCTGAGTCAGTGTTGCCAAGTCCTTGGTCATGTCATTCATATGTTCAAAAGAAGTTCATCCAAACCCTCTATTGAGTCAACCATCTGCAGTTGTCCATTCTCACTGTGTCGGCCTTCCATGTGTCCAACTCAACCTATATCATACTCTGTTTCACCTTCAAAATATGTTACTCATTTCATTTCATTGATGGGGGATACATCAAGGCCGTTCTGTGACGAGTTTTGTTCCGTCGACTCCAGCTCATTATCTGTATACAAGACTTAGAAATTATTTGGTACCTTGGAACTTGCATGCCTCAATGGCAGGTTTCCTCGATTTCGACAGTGGGTTTTCATCACTGACCCCTGATCGGGAGATTTCGTCGAATGTTTGACCTCAACTCATTTATTCACATTCGGTGGATTGTACTAGTGTACCTTGGGAGCCATTAACATTAATGGTGATTTCCCTCGCACTTATTAACGGTATCATCATTGATCGGTAATCAAGTGGTTTCTACCATGTTCAACTTCAACACATGTAATCACATGGTTAGATTCATACTTTCAAGTGATGGGGTTGAAGACCCTGGGTCTCATCTTTTTGATCTAGGCTGCGATGGAGTATGTATGATTTGCATCGACACATAGATCCACTTTGTATGTCATGTGGCTATGTCGTCTTAATTTGAATCTTCTTGCATAGATCCACAGTGTATTCTTGGTGGCTATGCAGTATTTTGACGGCGTGGATCCACGGTGTATGATTGGTGGCCATGACCTACGTTTATAATTTCATCCTTCTGTGATTTGAGCATGGGAATGCCTACCTCAGAATTGGTATTATATTCTGCAGATGCTTGGTTGTTTGCAGGTTTTCGATTAGGTGCACTCATGGTTTCTGACACACACATGAATTTTACAAAGTATTTCAGTTGTCACAGATTCTGACCTCATACTTTGGGGGGAATTTGGTTACACGTGATTTTTGGCACTCTGGTGATGTCTTAACAATGGTGCATTCAGGCTCCCAACAAGGACTTTTTGCCTGAGAAAAGTGGCCCTTGTCTCCTTCCAAAAACATATTTTTAAAGTGAGTTTGCAGGCTACCTATGGCTTAGGGTGCGAGAATCTCTCATTCTCGCAGACCACCTACACTTAGGGTGCGAACTTCTCGCAGTTTTCTCCATACACAGGGTGTGAACCTGTTTTTAATCTTTGAAAGGATAAGAGGTCTCGAGGGTTCTAGAAGGGAATCTTCTAGAAAATGAGTTGGCATTCGTATGGTTGTCATTTTACTGACTTCTCAAATTTGATGGGATCATCTTCATCCATGTAACCATCTCTCCTTCTCCTATATATTGAAAGGTTTCTCATGGAAAAGGTTAAGAAAGATTGAATGAAGAATTGGTGAAAGAATTGTGTGAAGAACCCTGCTTTGACAGAAGCTTGAAGGCTCTATTTGGTCTATCAAGAGGGATTGGATCTTCTTCATGCAAGTACAGAACAAGTGTGTGTGTTGGAACCAAGAGTCACTAAAAGGAAGCTTGAAACATCAAGGCGATCAGGTTGTATCTTCTACTTTCAATTAATATGATACAGCGACATGTCTCTTTCCCATAAAGTCACTTTTACTTTATTGTGTAATTCCTTGATCATATGCATAAGTTGACGTTGAATATATTTTTCTATCTTCACTTTGGTTGGTTTGTGTTGTCTTGGAATTGACTTCACGAGAGCACCGGAGCAAAGCGGGAACAACAGAGACCTACGGAAGCGATATAAAGGTATGTCACTTATTCCTTCCTATTAACATATTCAATGATTACAACTTAGGAAAAGAGTTGTGTCATGTCTTGTTTTATTCTAGATCTAGGTGGATCTAGGGAGATCAGTTAGTGTCTGCACCTACTAATTTGTCCGATAACACTTTTGTTGATGAAAAAGACAAATTCATTGTTATCTACCTTGATGACATCACTGTGTATTCTGCCTCAGATGAGGAACACCTCCAGCATCTTAGAAGGGTGTTTCAAAAATGTAGAAAGTTTGGAATCGCGTTGAATCCTAAGAAGTCAAATTTCTCCATGGAAGAAGCAAATATGTTGGGTCACATTATTTCAAAAGAAGGGATTAAGGTAGACCCCAGTAGAGTGGAGGGGATCTTAAAAATTGGCATGCCCAGAAGTAAAAAGGAGGTACAATCTTTCTTAGGCAAAGTGAACTTTCTAAGAAGATTCATCCCTAATTTGGTCGAAACCATAACACATATTACAGACATGCTCAAGAAAAGAAATGAAATGAAGTGGATTCTTGAGGCCAAAATATCTTTTGAAGATATCAAGGTGGCATTGACCAAGGCTCTTGTGTTGGCCAATCCTAATTTTGAAAATTATTTCATATTGTTCTCTTTCTCTTTAGAACATACAATTGTTAGTGTTTTACTCCAGAAAGATGACTAGAATTTTGAAAATCCCATAGCATATTACAGCAAGGCATTGAGGGATGCTCCTTTGAAGTATGACATCATGGAAAAGCAAGCATATGATTTAGTCAAGGCATTGAAAGAATTTAGAGTTTACATCCTACATTCCCATACTACTTCTTATGTACCCAGCAGCTCAGTGAAAGACATCTTAATCCAACCTGACCCTGAAGGAAAGAGGGGTAAATGGATAGCACTACTATTATAATATGACCTTGATATCAAACCCACCAAGTTGATAAAGGGACAGGAGCTTGCGAAGCTTATGGCACAGAAAAATTGTGAACTCTTAGGAATAAATCTCCTTGCAGACCTATTAGAAGGTGTAGAAGAAGAAAGGACTCCTCAAATATCCCAAAAATTTCTTGAGTCCACATGGTATGCAAACATCATCTTTGTGTTGAAAAATTTGCAGGCTCCTCCTTAATTTAGTAAAACAAAGGCCAGATTCTTGAAATTGAAAGCAACAAAATTTTGTATAGTGAATGGATCTCTGTATTGAAAAGATCCAGGGGGGATTTTATTGAGTTGTTTGATAGAAGGAGAAGCAGAAAAAAAATATCAAAGAGTTCCATAAGGGTGACTATGGGGGTCATCATTATTGGAAGACAACTGTGCATAAGATTTTGAGGGTTGGATTCTATTGGCCTAGCATTTTTCCTGACGTCTATAAAGGGGTTTCAAAATGTCATGAATGTCATATTTTCAATGGAAAAGGAAAATTGCAGTCTCTGCCTTTAAAACCCATTTCGGTGGAATCCCCTTTCAGACAATGGGGCTTGAATTTTATAGGAGAAATACACCTGCAATCCTTATCTCAACACAAATGGATTCTGACAGTGAAGGTGATCCAGGTGGATATCGGTGGCCACCCACCTTTTCCAACTGGCTCAAAACAGTTTTCTGGCAATTTTGGCAATTTGCTATTTTTAGCATGTTTTAACTTCCGGGGCCATTTTGAGGACCTAAATGAAGGTTTTTAGAGATATAGGTTCTGAATGATATCCAAAATCATGATTGATCCCCCAAAATGAATCTCATCGACGATACCTTTCCAACGAGCTATCATACGCCTAAAACGGAGATCGTATGCAAAAGTTACGACACCGGGAAGTTGATGTACTAACTTACCCAAACGGGGCCCACATGACTTTTGGCGCTTCATCTCCTAGGGTTAGGTTTTTGGATGTCTAGGAATTTTCGCATTCTCATTTATTGTAAAAATGCCTTCAAATCCTCATTGTAATTATCTTCTTGTGAATGCGAGTAGCTGTCACATCTCTTCTCAGAGATAAGCTGCCACCATTCTAGCGAGTCTTTCACTCTGTATTTTTACAGTCTCTGTACATTTCTTTGATTAATAGAAATCGTGTATTACTGTATATATGTGTTTATGGTTGCATATTTGATACATTTCTGTTATATTATTGAATATCTGCAATATCTCTGTGCATTTCTTTATTATATCTCCGCTCTCATTTCGTGCCGAAAATAATCCGGATCAGAAGGATTATTTCACTAAGTGGATTGAGGCAGTTCCCACCAGGCAGGCAATAGATGATGTTGTCATCCGACTTTTAGAAGACAATATTTTGTCCAGATTCGGATGCCTGACCAAGATCATAACAGACAATGTAGTGGCTTTCAAATCCAAGAAAATAGAAAAATTCTAAAGAGATCACAATATCACCCTTGGTCATTATACATCATATTATCCTCAAGGAAATGGATTGGCTGAATCTTCGAATAAAAGCTTAGTCAGAATCATCAAAAAACTGTTGCAAGAAAACAAAAAGGCCTAGCACAAAAAGCTCATCCATGCATTATGGCCTAACAGAATATCCCCAAAGAGATCCATATCCATGTCTCATTTCCAAACCATTTATGGAACGAAAGCTATTTTTCCTACTGCATTGGGATTTTTAGTGATGAAGTTGTTACAGGAGCAGGAGG
Organism: Picea sitchensis; assembly: GCA_010110895.2. NCBI lineage: Eukaryota > Viridiplantae > Streptophyta > Pinopsida > Pinales > Pinaceae > Picea > Picea sitchensis. The sequence continues at coordinate 195,097 of SNQJ01S0007719.1, forward strand.
CGGAAACAGATGCAAATCGAAGAAGAGATCGTGAGTTGATCAGCGTACAACAAACCAGGGAAAAGGCTTTCCATAATGCCTATTTGCGCCAAGAAAATATCAAAGAGGCTTTCGACAGACGCACCAAAGTGGATGATTTCGAGCTGGGAGACTTGGTACTAAAATGGGATGCCAGAAATGAAGATAAGGGAAAACACGGGAAGTTTGACAATCTCTAGCTGGGATCGTTCAAGATTGCATCATACCATGGGCGTAATGCCTACTTACTACAGGAGAGAAATGGATACATCATTGGAGGAGGGCCTGTGAATGGTAGATTCCTCAAGCATTACATTGTTTAAACAATCATCACCCCGCCCATTCATTGTACATAATCATTTTTACGTTTTCTTTTCACATAAAGAAGTTGGAATAAAACCAACATAGTTGAATACCAAGGTGAAGGCCCTAAGATATGCTGGGTTTATTTTGAGTTTCTAAATAAAGGATAGTGGATTCAGATCACAAGAATAAATCACAACCCAATGGGTAGGCACTAGGTCTACAGTTCTTTGCTACCTCACAGGGAGGATAACATCCCCAGTTGGAGCCTATGTTATCGCCATAACAATTCTTTGATGGAATCCAAGTCTCAGATTTAGCGAGGGGCTACATCAGGGTGGAGGCGTGATAGTTTGGAGGACCGGGATACATATAGCAGAGAAGGGCCAATATAGCGGAGGCGCGGAAAATGATGGGGCCTAGCGAGCCGTAGATCTCGAGTAGCTCAGATCGACGGTCAAGAGACATATCAGGCGATGAAGTAACGTGAAGGTTAATAACTCAAGAGCGGTCAGGGGAAAATACTGTGGTTTCACTTCACAGACACGTGTTGCTACCAGAGGCATATTGGGGCGAAAAGAAGTCTACCTAAAATCGTTTTGTCTTGCCCCCGATATCGAAAAACACATATAAAAGGAGGGCCCCAATCATTATTTTATGATATTTCAAATCATTCAAACATTTGAAAATTGGTGCAAACGCTCCATTCAAAACTGAAGCTCGACAGTGAACAAAATTCGAGCATCCTCCGCTAATTCACAGGAATTTTTAATCATGGCCATGAACCATGCCATTTTATCTGTAACATAGCAAGACCCCGCCTCTAAAGAAGAAGCCCTAATTGTCAGTTACTCTGATGTATTGGACACAGAAATAACCATCTCACCCATTTCCGTATCCAGAGCCAATTTATTGGAAAATGTTGGGAAATGAATATCCTTCCTAGAAGTGGCCCAAGCCTCCAGTACCCCTTATGTCGTCGAAGTCGCCTTCCCTTTCCCAGAGTTCATAAGCTGGTGTGCAGAACAATACTCGCCCAAGCCTCCAGTACCCCTTATGTCGTCGAAGTCGCATTCCATTTCCCGCAGAAATTCATAAGCTGGTAAAAGGCACAATACTCGTGAGAATAAAAGGTCATTTTGAATAAGTTAGGTTCAGAGGGCTGAAAATTAGATAGCTCATCAATTTGACACGCCCTCGATACACCCGTAAAATCTTCCCAGCAGTATCGGAGTTCTTTGAGGAAGAGAAACGACTACAGTGTACAGAGAATGTCCCTTTGAATTCAAAACCCTATTTTTGTAGACCATTGTTAAACCCGAATATCATCCTGAGAGTCTGTTGTTACCTATGAATGTAAGCGTCATGGTTATTGAGGTCTAGTGGGCCTACTCCATACATAGTCAAATTCTAGGATTGAATAACGACAAGTTTGTGGTAGAAGTCATGTTGGGTTTCCTGTTGACCTTTTTTGTGTCAGATTCCAGTCAGTCGGTTTGTATCAGTTTTGAAAAGTTCATCACTGACAATATGCACCAACAGTTGGTAAATTTCAATTCACTAAGACACTTCAGGTACTACATGCACTTGCTAAGAATGTTCCTGGAAACAAATAAGACAGAGTTCCCTGAAGCTGCATTCATTTCGACAGAATGCAAAAGGATCACAATGCTGATTTTTATGAACAAGATCATGTCCAAAGTTTATAATTTAATCTTTGGCACCAACCTGCCAAGGGTTTTGGAAGAAATTAAAAGATATTTACAACCCAATCCTGAGAACATGATAGAAGATTGGATGTTGTTCATGCATTATACTATAATTTGGGTGTATGGTTATCAAGAAGGACCTTACCTTTTACCTGTATTCCTGAATCCTAGAGTCTTTTTCCTAGAGTTCATCAGACAAAGAATTATTTCAGAGACAGAGCAATTTCTGAAAACGCACAAGGCATCTAACTTAAAGTTTCCTTTCCTAGTAGGACCATTTGTGGTAAATACTAGGTCCTGTTTGCCTCAAATCCAGGCCAAACTCAGTGAATTCAGATTTACACAGTTACAAGGGAGGAAATATGACGCACACCAGGTCATATCTAAAAGAATATTGATGAGAAGACAAGGCCCCTATGAGCATGAGCATGTTGAAGGATTTGATAAACTAGCAAATCTGGAAACCTATGCAGATATGGAAGTCACTTTGCAACTTGATCAAACACAACAAATAGAGTCATCCCCGCAGCAGATCCAGACACAAAAAACTTCTCCAAGGTTGCTTATTAAAGCTCCCAAGATGAGTGTTTATAACAAAAGGAGCAGTTCAGAGGCTCAAGAAAGTGAAGATCGCACAGTCCCCACCAGTAGTAAATCTGGAGGAGGAAGAGCCTAAAGAGAAAATGAGCATGGAGATTGTGGAAAGCGGAAAAATAAAAACGAAGAAGATAATGCAGAGAATATGCCACGGAGTGAAAGCATCTCAAGGGATTTCAGCATCAAGAAACATATGTTTAGCAAGACACCTAGGGCAGGTTACCAATCCAAAGAAGATTTAGCGAATCAGTATGTTGTGAAAGGATGTATGGCCAATAATGAGATGTAAGAGATTTGTTGTCTGAAGTAGAAAATATCTCCTAGCACAGGGCTTCCCTTTTCTCAGTCAGGGATGTGGAAAGAAATATATTTAACATAGCAATCGCAAATGAGGATAAAGTGTCTGAAATAAAGCTGCACTATGAGAATATTGGTGCTCCAGACAAGGTAAAGTTCCACAGAAATGCCAGTGACATGCTATATTCATACTATATGAGTCTGAGTCTGAGGGTTTCAAGACTAACAATCCATGCACTTAAATTATATGGACAATTGAAGCAGGAGAAAGCATCCAGCAAAGCCTGGTAGACCCAGGTCAAAATATTGGAATCTGAAGGCCCTCAAGGGGTAAAAGCTTCTTTAGATGAGAAAGAGAAGATGATCCAAAGCCTAAAGAAGAAGTTGAAGATGTCCGCCACAAAATATCCACAGGCAACAGAGTTAGTTTCTCTAGAGAAAGAAAAGGAGACATTTAGACAGGAAGCACTAAATTACAAAGCCAAAGTATTGCAACTTGAAAAGGAAAAAGAGAGTTGGGCACGAGGACAGGCAACAAAATCAAACATGGTTGTTATTGTACCTTCTACTACAAAATCTAGATCAAGCACTGATGGATTGGTTCAGGCTATGTCCCAAGTAAGCTTAAAGACATGGGAGATCAAGAGCCTTAAGGAGGTCATAGAAAAGCTACAACAAGAGATGAAAATGAAGGAAGAAAAGATGGCCCAATTTCAAAAGGAGAATCAATATTTGCAAGAGAGGGTGAACAAGATGAAGAGGAGGTTGAAGGGCAAAGTATTGTTTCAAGGAGATAAACATGTAATATGGGATGGTATTTTTGTTGAAGCTGCTAAATTCAGGGTTTATCTAAATTTTATAAATGACAAATACAACATGGCTATCACTACCCGAAGAAGATGCACTATTATTAATGAAACACTGGTGAAAAACCCTCGGAATGGGCCCGGAACACTATTGATTTGTTGAATTTTGTGCCCACTGCTGATCTTCAAACCATTGGGGTAAAGGACAGAACTGCATTGATCCTTTGGGCCAAGAGGATCATCGCTAAGCAGAATTTTCTCAATTTGGTTCAAACCCAAGTTGTGCAAATGGAACAGAGTATACAAGAGTTTAGGGATACATTTGAACAATTTGTTATCAAGGGCCTCCAACCATTTTGGGATGGTAAAGGGAAATTATACAATCAAGAGGAATACAATTCTCTCCTCACTCAGTGCAGAATGGATCATTCAAAATTTGAAGTCCTGGAAGAGAATCCGAAGGGACCCAATTTCATGGAATATTTGGCCGCAGACTTTGAGATTTTAAATCAATTCAAGTCAGTGAAAATTGGGCTGCCAACTATGTCTTATGCTACTTGCATTGACTTGGAGATTCTGATAAAGGAAATGATGGATTACGAGATTCCTTCTAACTCATAGTGGAAGGAGATCGTGCGGCTGGGTAGGACAAAATGCAATTTTCCAGGGACCAGTAAGTAACCTACCAAATTGGCAATTTCGACAGGGGATCACAGTAAGACAGATGGCACAAAGGAAGCCGAGAAGTTAGAGAGATCCGTCCCTAGTTTATGAAACATTTTTTGTTTAATTATTGTAAATCGGTTCATATGTCGAGACTGTCAGTTGAAATTATTATAGTCAGTTTTAGAAGCTGAAACGTTTTGGTTTCAGCCATTGTAATCGAATTGTATAAGTACTAGAAATTATGAATGAATTAAAGTTGGCAGAAGTGCAAGGGCACCTTTTTGTTGCTTCTAAACTCTATTGTAATTTTCTGGAGCTAAATTGAATACATATGCAGAATCTTTTGAAGTCTCTATGAAAAGATTCTAATGGTGGTGATATGTGTTTTGTCTTCTCTCATCGTATGTATTTCATGTGTTCTTTATTTCCATTTGCATTGTATTATGTTTAAATTGGATATTTAAAAGCTCAGAATTCATCTTGTGATGCTCTCGGCTTAAGCAATTTAAACTGTGCAAATTTCCTCTTAACTAATTCAGAAATCATTTCAGTAATGCTCCGATGCAATTATTTGTTTTCTCTTTCTTCGTACACACTGCTTAAAATCAATTAACAACTCAGATTCATTGCCTCATTTAGCCTTGATCCTCTAGATATTTCTACTGGCTAGTCATTTTTTTCATTCACTTTCAGAATTTCGACTCCATAGCCCTAAGTGTCCCTCCCCTTCCTTGCTAGAAACTTTATAAAAACCCCCCAAAACAAACTAAATCTAGCCACTGATTGCCAAAGAAATACCTAGTGACACGAGCGAGCCCTCTCCGAGTTGAGAAGGCTAGCGCCTACTCTAAAGTAGGTTGAAGCAGTTACCTCTGTCACTTGTCTATTCAGCCGGACAAAATTTATAGAGTGCTAACAACATGTACGGACACCTCCGTACAATTCGCTCCCTGCAACTTCTCTTTCTTTAGGCTAGATTTCCCACCCTAGAAAAATTTGCTATCGCTGAAATCACCAAGCCTCCTAGCACAAGTTCAATCTCACTTATGATAGCTCCATCATGTCTCCACACATGATCTACATGATATGAAATGTCACAATGACCTCTCTCCTTCATATACAATCCTTAGGGTTCACCATAGAAGCCCCTTCACAAGTCAACATCAAATTAAGATTTCCTTGTGGGTGTGAAGCCCCAACACAAGCCCACAAATCCCATCACCAAACCCATGAATCCCTCACTCAAATATAAGGGGGTTTTCACCAAACCAAAAGTGTGATGTGGTGCCCACAATGATTCCCACATTCCCAACACCTAGGATCATGTGAGAATACCTGCCTGAAGCTACAAAAATAAACACTCCCTCTAGCGAGGAAGGTATTCTCACCACACTCCACAAGTGGGAATGCTTCCTGATACTACAAAAACATCAACACTCCTTCTTAGTCAGGGAGGCATTTCATCCTCCATAATCACCTGGAAATAGATATGTCTCTTGTACTAGATCATTTACCACAATGTCTCTCCAATCCGTCTGATTGGTTGCTCCCTCTGTCACTGAAGAAAATCCTTCTCTCCAGTCCTCCTGACCAGCTACATCCTCAGTCATTGAAGAAAATATTGTTGTCTGACATTATGCCATCCTAGAAGACATCCTGGTCCTAGAAGCCTCTTGCCTATGAACCTCCTGTCTGGCCATCTCAACCCATGACACCTACCTGACAGTCTTGGAAGATGCCTCTCTCCCATCTGTACTTGAATCTTGTCTTCCATAAAGAAGTTGACTCTCCCTCTAAGCCTCTTGACTCCCTCGGAAGTCAAACTCCCTCTGAGTCTCCTGGATCCCTCTAAAGTGAGACTCCCTCTGAGTCTCCTGACTCCCTCCGATTCCACACAACCTATGGAGCTACCTGCTCCCTGTTCATTGTCCTCTGCACAATCCTGGGAGGTTGCTCCTTGCCTCTAAATCCTTAGTTTGATTCCCTATGAACTTTGTCTACCTCTAAGTCGGTAATACTGGTGGGGCCACCTTCCACACCACTCATGGAGATACATGCTCCCTTAGTACCTGTGCAGTTGGTTGGGCCACCTGCCTCCCCACTGGTGGAGCTACCTGCTCCTCCTCATCTATCTCTCTACTCCTCATGGTCATAGCACACATAGGTTGTCCCTCTCTAACTCTAAGAACCATTGTTGATCTAAAGCTAGATCCACTAGGCATAAGCAACACGTGTCTATCTCAAAATAATATGTGGTGCCCCTTTCTCTCAATCTCTGAGACCAAGAGAACAATCTTCCTGAGTTATGGCACCCATAACACATTTGACACCCTCAACACATCTCCTGTCATATGGCAAGATGCTTCACTATATTCCAACTAATTCCCCCTTCTGGAAACTATTCGTGAAAGGACGGAGACCAATAAGGTCTCCCCCTGGAACTTGTCTGCAACCTCATCAACCTTTGTTGTTGATTTTTGCTTCCTTCTCCCCCTTCCCCTTCGATGTGCACACTATGAAGCAAAATGACCATATTCATGACACTCAAACCATATGTATCTTCCCTAGACACCAACCGAGTATCCTTTTGAATACAATCAGTCCATATCCTCTCAAACCCTGGCAACATATCTTGTGCACAAAAGTTTCCCAAAACCTGGGAAGACCAACTCAAAATCCAATAACACCTATCCATCCTAGAACAACACTGCATAGTCCTGCTCCTATATCATTGAGGCTGAGAACAAACTCCTTGCACTCATAGCACAATTTCCACTCACAACACACCCCCTGACTCCATCCGGTAAGCCATTATTTCAGATCCATGTACTACATGCCTAGTCCTCCTACCAAGCTCCTTGTACATACATGAGTCAGACACTGTGAATCTCATGAACAAATATTGTGCCCCTGTCATGTGTTGGTGGCTCTCACTGTATAAGAACCATGCCATCCTTCAAGGAAAGCATCATGCTTCCCCAAGTCACGACCATCCAATGAACTTCTCCTCGAGTCCATCATTCAAGTCACCAAAAACCTCTATGTGTGTACACACACTACAACTGGTCCTATGTCCTCATCTAAATAGTCCCAAGTTGCGGTTGGACACTCAGTCTAGCCCACTCTAGACCTCTGCAACTCATCTTTGCAAATGTCCTCATCCTCCTGGGTCAACTACCATATACATTGTCATCCCTCCACAATGTGCAATTCTTCAGCCCAATGAAGACTCTATCTCAACCTGCCAAACATATAAATCCATCTTGTTTGTGCCAAACCACTTGAGTTGCACCCATCGTAACTCACCATGACAAGTAACCGAAAGTCCATCTATAGGGTTGGCAATTTGTCACACAACATACTATTGTGATCTGGGCTCTTCGCTAATCCACCAAAACTCCCAACCTGCCACACCACGGAGTTGTGATAACACACAACACCTCGTATAACTTGTCTACTCCATGTCTCAAACCAAAGACAATCTAACATGTTCCCAGCTGCAACCGTCATTGTAGCTCCCTCTCATAGCTAACTCCTAAACTCCCTCAGAGTTGTCACCTTTAACTTGCCCGGAAGAAGAAGAACAACAACAACAACACTCTTCCATTGTTGTATCCAAAAATGTGTCTCAAATATGATCCCCTTCTCTTCATATCCCAAGCACTGATACCATATCAATTTTCACATGCAACTATATGTGACTAGATTCAAATTTGAAAATTGCTTCCTAGTGATCTACTTATCACTGAACAACTTTACACTGAAATTATTGACTGAAAACATATGTAGCGGAAACAACAAAATCAGAGATGAATCATCAATACAAAAGAGACATAATATTTATGTTATGTAAATTTATCCAATTCTCCAAATCCGAGGACCAAAACCAATGCTCTCAAGGTTTCCAAATCTGAGGACAGAACTAATCCTCTCAAAATCACCAAATCTGAGGACAACCTTGTCCTCCAACATACAGTCAACAAAAACCAAACCTCAAAAATATTCTGGAAAAATTCTTTGCCCACAAATCTGTTGCAGACCACATGTACGACATGTTGATATCACATGTCATCCTGTATGGACCTGCTCATACATAGAAAACCTATATGAATGTACACAAATGTCCCTTCTGCAACCCGCATACGTACGCAATTGTGCCCACTTCAAACTGCGTACCTATGCAACTGTGCCCACCTGCAACCCGCATATGTACGCAACTGAGCCTACCTGCAACCTATTATCGTATAGTTTGTAGTTAAGGTAAGAGATGGATGAAAGAAGGTCAAACTGACGTAACTGAGACTATCCCACCACTGTCACCTCAATGGGATAACTCTTTCTATTTAAGGAGGTAAGGCCCAGGGGAGACGTCCCTAGTGACCTGGGGTTTTGAGAAGGAAAAGGCTTATGGCTAAGTAATATTATTCCCCCTCACAAGTCACCATCGATCAGAAAGTTCGGCTTAATAGCCAATAAAGAAGATAACCGGAAATAGTAACCAAGACATGTACTTGCCCGAGACAAAGCAACAAAGAAACTATGCATATGCAAGATCACTTGCATGGTTAGTACTTCATATAATCATGGAATTCTGATATAAATCAATTGATAAACAATATTAATGAAGCAAATCAATGATGTACAATGGAAATGATTATAATATGCCACTTCACGATAAATGTTAATGGAAATCAATGTAACAATATCAATATCAAGAAACAACGCCTTAGTTAATCATTCAATTGCTATTAAAGATATAAATGTTGCAATGTATAAAGTTAACTCAAGTAGAAGCATTAGGGTTAGTATATGTTAGTCTAATCTAGGGTCAGAAGTAGTTAATGATTGTTCACGAATGTTTGGAAGTTGTATGTGATCAAGGGTACTTAATCAATGGAGGTCTTAGATCAGTGCTTTATCAGGGTAAATGGAGTCAAAAAGGGCTACAAATGTTGAAGGGTCGTGATGATAATGATAGGGATGGAGACAAGAGTGTTTGATGTTGAAGTGTTTCTAAATCAAGGCTTCAACAAGTCAAACCCTAGGGGAGACGACTCACTAAGGTGTAGATGACCTAGGCCTTGGTGCATCTTCCCCTTTCTCTAGCTCAAAAGACAAACTTTAATGGCTAGCTTGAGCAAGGAATGTTATGGCTAAAGACAAGAAGGTTAAATGTTTGAGGTGTTGCTAAAGCAAGGCCTCAACAATGAAACCCTAGGGGAGAAAGGATCACTAAGGTGTAGAAACCCTAGGCCTTAGTGCTTTCTCCTCCTTCCTCAGCTCAATAGCAGGATAAAAAAAGGCTAGGCTAGAAGAAAAGGATTAGAGTGTTTCTATGGAAAGGCTCTATCTAACTTCAACAAAACCAAATGGTTCTTTAACTTAGCAGGGACAAGAGACAAGGACCTTAGCATGTGCTTGTCACCTAGGGTTTTAATTCAGCAAATTACAATAACAAATCCAAGTAAACAATACTATAACCATGCAATTAAGAAGTGTTACATAAATTCACTTACATAAACCAAGAAATCATGTAGAAAAACCCTAGTTGTAAACCTTCCACCAAGAGAAATGCCAAAAATAGCCAAAACAAGCTTCCTTCAACAAGTGCGCCTTAGAATTTAAGCCAAAACCCTAGAAGAGGGCGCAAATTTCAGACCTCACCAAGTGGTGAGTGAAAGATGATGAAAAAATGAGAGTAAAAACCCTCAATGTATACCATACCAATGACCTTAATTAAATTTTAGGTCATTAAAAGGCCGACAAGGCCAAAATACCAAAACAATATTGTTTTACATAAAATGTCATAATTTAAACACTAATCAAGAAAAAGTAAGACATCATTCCCCTTCTACGGTGACGTTATCCTTTTCTAGGGAAAATGTAGCCTCCTGGAACAAAACGTTAGCCCTCCTTGGGCTTCTCCAACCTGCCACACATGCCAAACTGCCATGACTGTCTCCCAAAACGTCCATAAAGTTGGATGACGTTCAAGGCCAACGTTCCAACGAAGAGGGCACAACCCCCCTAGGTAAGGCTCTGCCAGGGTGCCTTTGTGGCACATCCTTCTCTTCTCCAGTGCAAACCCCTTTGTCCTGTCTCCGCCCCTGCTGGGGTCTTGGAATCCATCTGGTGGGCTCTTCAGCCCCATGGAGATCAGAACTAATCATCTCCCCATGTTTACCTGTCCAATGTGGTACCTGTCCGTCGGGCATGATCCTTCACATCAATAGATACGACCTCCATGGGCTCATAAGTCATGGGAATCATAGCAATGTCAATCACATCTAATCATCAATATTATTAAACATGTGCATAAAACCCCTTTTACCCCAGTCAAGTGCTCAAAGACATTATACTAATCTGCAAGCCAAGTTTGGAGGAAGTGACAGGGCATCCTATTAGGCTAGTGATCCCTGGATGTAGGATGCTTCTGGGAGAAATCAATCCAATCCTTGTAAGTGGGTGAAGTGAACAAGGGATGCCTCGTCAAAGGGTGCAGTGATAGAAGGGATGGATTACCTGTGGGTGCCTCTGTAGAGGGTGATTTGCACCTGTCATGGATGCAAGTGTTTCCAAGCCCATTCATGCCTTTTATCTTTATTGTTTTTCTTTCAAGAAGCTAGTCGACACTGCCCTGGCTTGGTGGCCAGTGGTGGAAATGTTAGCCACAAGCATTTCACGGAAATGAGAAGGATGGCTCATGATGAGACCCCCTTTCTCTTGTCTATCCCACCAAGAGCCACTACCCTGGCGTGGTGAACAGATGCTAGTAGTGTCATATCACTAGATGCCCATGGACCTAATAGGTTGGCTCGTGATGAGACCCCCTATCCTCTAACCAGGTCTTGTCTTATTTTTTTTTATCTTTTATTGCTTTTTATTTCAAGAAGCTAGTCAGGGGACACTGCCCTGGCTTGGTGACCAGTGGTGGAAATGTTAGCCACAAGCATTTCACGGAAATGAGAAGGTTAGCTCGTGATGAGACCCCCTTTCTCTTGGCTATGCCACCAAGATCCACTACCCTGGAGTGGTGACCATATGCTAGTAGTGTCATACCACTAGATGCCCATGGACCTAATAGGTTGGCTCGTGATGACACCCCCTACCCCTTAACTAGGTCTTGTTTTATTTTTTTTTATGGGTCCCTGTGTTTCTTGCTGAGAATCCCTTTACTGCTTTCATGGGGATCCTTGGGCAAAGCATCTCGAGGTTTTATTTCCAGGATTTTATCTCTTTCCAGTTGCTTTTACCCCCCAGGCCCTTCAGCCCATTCTTCCCACAAGGTAAGGTACAACCCCTAAATAATTGGCCAACCCAATTCCCGGACCAATGAAATGGGATGGATGACCGGGAAGCAAGATGGAAAGTGATAAGTATGACGGGAGCGGACGATGACTTTTCATAAATCCCCCCAGTGGCAACTCAAAACCTATGGGCACAAACTTGCTAAGACATCCTGTCAGTCCCCCCAGACATGGTCAAGTGTATAAGCATAAGATCCAAGCACGCATTAGAAACAAAAGGAATTAAATGCACATATTCAAAGGTTTTGAGGATCAGAGTGACACATACCATGATACCCGGACTCATTACCTCATGGAGAAAGAGCCATCTCTGATACAGGACTAAGCTGAAGGTGATGGATGTTGTTGTTACTAGCAAAGTGGAGGCATTGAAAGGAAGAAAATATGGGTCGTCCAGGGCCATGCTCTAGTCGATCTAGCTCTCGGTACTCCATGTCTAGGACTTGTGGGCCTCGAGACATGATCTCCTAGTTATCCCTAAAAGTGGGGGATAATATCTGGCTCCAACTTGGGGACATGTGCTCACCGTAGATCACATGAGAACCTCAGCATCTCTGACATAACCTGTAACCTGCTTGATCTCAATAGAAACTATCAGTAATCATTTGGGGTGGTGATATCACCCCCAACTCATATATATATATATATATATATATATAACTGAAACAAAAGAAATCATACATATAAGTGTAAAAGCAAACTATTCTAACATGCAATGCAGATGGTATAATACAATGAATGCAAATGCCTACTTGCCTATACTTACCTGTTGGTTGGATGTTAGGTGTAGTCAAATGACCAATGAAACCAATCCAACAATTCCCCACCATACCTACCTTTGTGGTTCATCATAAACCAAAACAGTGATAAGTTAAGCACAAAAATAACATGGGTTAGAAAGTGTTTCATATTATCGGAAACCATAAAGTCTAACTCATGACGGTGGGTGGGAGGGATAAAATCATGCCAAGTCAATCTCTGAGGACCACATGTACAACATGTTGACATGCTGCAGACCACATGCATGACATGAGGACATCACATGTCAGCCTGTACGGACCCGCGCCTACCCAGAAAACCTATAAGAATGTATGTGACTATCCCTTCTGCAACCCATGTACGTATGCAATTGTTCCCACTGCAACCCGCGTACGTATGCGATTGTTCCCACCTGCAACCCGCATATGTATGCGACTAAGCCTACCTACAACCTGTTATCACATAGTTTGTAGATAAGGTAAGATATGGATGAAAGAAGATCAAACTAACGTAACTGAGACTATCCCACCACTGTCACCTCAATGGGATAGCCCTTTCTATTTAGGGAGGTAAGACCCAGGGAAGACGTCCCCGGTGACCTGGGGTTTTGAGAGGCCAAAGGCTTATGGCTAAGTAATAGTATTCCCCCTCACAAGTCACCGCCGATTAGAAAGTCTGGCTTAATAGCCAGTAAAGATAAAGATAACCGGAAATAGTAACCAAGAGATGTACCTTCCCGAGACAAAGAAACAAAGAAACTATGCATATGAAAGATCTAACACCATGTTTCCCCCAATCTGTAAATATAACTATATTGGCCAAGGAACTATGGAAAACCTAAAAGTGTGAATGTTTGATTTGATGGACCTTTGTCTGAAAGGTCGATGAATGTAAATTCTGTTATTTTAATAGAAAATGGTTACGTGTTGCATGACTGCTGAAAGAGGGGATGTGCTAAGAGAATACCAAGAATGCTATGAAAGGTGGTGGAGGGGACCCAGAATGGTTGCGTTAACCTCCACCGAACCAGTACCATGCTGGAATTAATTTCTCATATTAGAACAACCCTCCGACCCAGAAATGAATTGCAATCAGGATGGTAGGTGGAAATACCTCCTCAATAGTTAATGAGGGGATGGGGCAGATCACCCATCTGTAAGGCTTCTAGACCTGACCATGGACAGGGAATTCGAGTCACACGCAATCTTGCTGAGGAAGGAAAGAAAGGAAGTGTGGTGGGGAGAGGAAGACCTGTGGAAAAATGCAGAGACGAGGGTAGAAACTCTCAAGTCCGAGGAAGGACTGAAAGAGGAACAGTGAGTTATGATCATAGAAAATAGAGATTGAGCCAGGAGAAGGAGAGTAACCTTTGTCCTTATCTATTTTTGTATTGGGAGAAGGAGAGTAACCTTCGTCCCTAACTTCCGTTGAGCTGGAAGTAAGAGATTGAATCTGAAAGTATTGTGGCTTAATCTCGGGGGTGGCCAATGATAAATCCATTGGGAGTGACTGAGTCTATGGTTCTGTGGAAATGAGCACCCCTTTCAACAAACGCATCACGCTCTATGGTTCTGATAAGTGTTTTCTTTCCTTATGCTTTGAATTGTAAATAATGGATACATGTGAGTATTTACATGTCTATAAAGGGTTCTTTCTCAGTATTAAATGATTAAGTTATGAGTATGTGTTTTTCCCTTGAGAACCTATATTTCAGTTTGATTTTCCATACGCCCCAGTTTAATCACTCGAAGGGGCTTTCCCCAGGAATTTACATCACCGTTCCGGAGTCAGAGCAAGCCTTCGGGCATAGCTACTATTTTGGTAACCTCACAGTTACCTTGCCTTGATTCAGAGCTTAAATCTCTGCGAGTTGGGAAGGTGTTCCCTTCAGACCAGTAGTCTAGGAGACTCTGAACTAGTGCCTATTCCCTTAACTGAAAAACCCGACTAAGAGCAGCGATCATAGCCCAAGAGTTATATGAATATCCACGTAACCTGGGTATAGGAACCTTGGAGCTCGAGGCTCCGAGATGTCAAATTTCACGATAGTCAAGTTGAACCCCGCAATTGCTACGAACCGTCGATCTATGAATGGAGATCGAGGGTGGGGAATCACTACGGAGCGATAAGGTGAAAATAGTAGATGCGCTAGTTCGTGGACCGCAATTCACCCTTGTCATTGATATCAATGGGATGGAAGATCAACGATCCCGGTTAGACTAGAATCGAGCGAGCACTTTCCAGATTGCAGAGGTCAAACTCTCTAGTAAAGAGCACACATGTTGGGCCCCGCAATTTCTATGAACCGTCGATCGTCGTTGACCTTTGATCTGAGTTTGATGCGATCCCTAAAACGTAAGGAGCATGGGGGAAGACGAAATCTCCAAGGATATCAATCTTAGAAGAGATAGCGCTTATAGGAGCACAGACGAAATCCAGGAGACGGGCACGTAGGAGGAGCAAAGGTCGAATCCTTCGAGCACTTAGAAAATCTTCTAAGTCGGAACAAGTCAGAAGCTCAGGAGAACGAGCGACAGTTGTCGTTGGATCACAGTGCAAAGGATCAATAGTTGTCTGAACAGAGCAAGGTGAACGAGACTTAGCGCTTCGCACACGCAGGAGAGAGAACTTACCAAGGTTTGAGACTTGATATTTCCGAAGCCCGGAGAGCCAGAAATATGAAGTAAAACATCAATTGTCCGATCAGCCAGAGTGAATCTGAATCATCATATCGTCCAAAGTAAATCTCAGGTGTCGAATCACCCGAAGTGAATCTAAGCCATCGAAGTTCAGTAGAGACGTGGCATAAATGTGTGAGCTCCGGGTAAAGTCCTGAAATAATTCATAGCCGTCAGATCCAGAGAGACAAGTGACGACAGATCATAGACTTCAAAGATATCACCTCGAGAGTTTCAAATTGAGAGTTGAAACTCCCGAACCCAAAACGTCGAAGCGTTGAAGTGTCAAAGTGTCSAGGAGMTGAAGAGTCGAAGTGTTGAAGGGCCAAAATAGATCTGGACCGTCAGATCCAAAGGACAGGTGGCGTGAATCTGTGGATTCCAGGCAAAGACCYGAAGTAAACTTTGACCGTCGAATCATCCAAAGTAGATCTGAACCGTCAGATCTAGAGAACATGTGGCATGTATCTGTTGACTCTAGGTAAAGTCCCGAAGTAATTCATAGTCGTCATATCTAGAGGAGACGTGGCATAAATCTGTGGACTCCGGGTAAAGACCCGAAGTAATCCTTGATCGTCAGATCAAGTGGAAATGCGTCAGTGGATTATAACCTTTGGATAAAAACCATTGAGAAAAAAAGAGTTAAGTTTGAGATTTGAGATCTCAGAAGTCTGGACACCCGAAGGAGATCTCGACCGTTGATCGAGAAGAGGGCCACAGGACCGTTGATCTAGTTGAAAGGTCAAACACCCGAAGAAGAAGCAGGGTCGTTGATTTAGGAGGACATGTGTCCGCAAATCGTCAACTCTGGAAGATTGATGTACGGAGGAAATAAGGGTTTGAGATTTGAAAAGTCCAAAGTCCAGAATTATGAAGGAGATCACATCTGTTGATTTAGGAGGGGCAGATCTGGTCCATGGATTTGAAAAGGGAAGATCTAAATCATTAGTTCTGATAGTACCATCCAGATCGGGAGATTGATGGTCCCATAGCATTGTGGGGATCGAAGGTGCACGAACTTTAAAAAGTTGAGGGCGGGCCGCAATCCAAACCCCGGTTTTGGAGAAAGGACACGTGGAGGCTCGAGGAAAATTGCGGGACGAAAAGTAGTTTGGTTTCAAAACGCCTTTGGTCGTGCCCACAATTGTGTGTTTGTGTGAGGTCATCGCCCAAGGTCACATCCGATGAGGGGCCAATAAAAAAGGGGCTAACGCCAACTTCGAGTCTTCATTGAAGCACGAAGGAGAAGGTCACAGGTATCATAAGACCTGCACCAGAAGCCGGAAGGGCCTGTGTTTGATTAGGAGGTGAGATTATTAGGTCTCAAAGTCTTGTTTGACTTAGAGAATCGGAGAATCTTGACCGGAGCATTGGGCTGAGTGCCGGACTTCCCAGATTAGGAATCGTAGAGGGAAAGGATATGTTCCTGTAAGGAGGACAAATTTTATGTATTTTCGCCCAATCATGGTTGTGTTACACAAGATCACTTTCTTGGTTAGTACTTCATATAATCATGGACTTCTTCTATAAATCAATTGATAAAAAATATTAATGAAGCAAATCAATGATGTACAATGACAATGATTATAATATGTCACTTCACAATAAATTCTAATGGCAATCAATGTAACAATATCAATATCAAGAAACAACGCCTTAGCTAATCATTCAATTTCATTTAAAGATATAAATGTTGCAATGTATAAAGTTAACTCAAGTAGATAATGGCAGCAATAGGGTTAGTAGATGTTAGTCTAAGCTAGGGTTAGAAGTAGTTAATGATTGTTCAAGAATGTTTGGAAGTTTTATGTGATCAAGGGTACTTAAACAATGGAGGTCTTAGATCAGTTCTTTATCAGGGTAAATGGAGTCAAAAAGGGCTACAAATGTTGAAGGGTCGTGATGATAATGATAGGGCTAGAGACAATAGGGTTTGATGTTGAAGTGTTGCTAAAGCAAGGCTTCAACAAGTCAAAC
>SNQJ01S0007719.1:217867-234286 GCA_010110895.2 Picea sitchensis
GGGGGGGGGGTCCGAAATGGTGTGGTATTGACGTGGGGCCCCCTTCCTGTCGTGTCGCCTTCTGTACCATTTTCTCCCCTGCCATTTGTTCTCCACTTGACCGCGTGACAGGGCTCGTTTCCTTGGGCCCCTCCTCGTCCTCCGACATCTGTCCATCTCCCTTCCACGTCAGCCTCCCATAAATAATGTCTCCCCCGTTACCATTATATCCCGTCACCTTCGCCCCTTCTTCTTGCCATGTGTCTCGCCCCTGTTGTTTCCGTGATCACTCCCTTTCCCCTTTCCACACCAATCATGCCAGATCCTCCATGCCTTATCCATTAGACCGTTCAGCTGATCCAGGTGGCACCATGAGAAGACTTCCATGTCCCAAAGGGCAGAGTTGACCAGGACTATTCCCAATCCCAAGAAAGCAGTTATTGAAGTTGTTGGAGGTGGTTAGACATTATCTCCGCCATAAATGGAAAGTCCGGCAAAGGATTAAAAGCATGTCGATTCATTTGTAGAACAGTCAGGAGTCTGATTGCGTCTATCATAAGTGCATGATTGTTCAGATTCTGCATGCGCAGACTGCCAGAATACATGCAGACGCAATGTTTTTAATGCAGTGTCTCGTTTTCGTTGTTGTTGTTTTGTTTTGAGTATATGTAGGCAATTTTTCCATTTGGTAATCGATCGATGGTTGAGCTAGGCTCTCGATTGTAAAGTTTTAACAAAGCACTGGTCGCTTTGGTTATGGATTGGCACTTGAGACTTCTTGCCTTATGAATGTCAGCCTCTTTCCATCTCTTTGTTTAAACTGTGTTAGAACAGTTCGGAATTGGAGGATCCAGTCGAGTTGCGTTGTTATAGGATGATGTATGTTGGATCACTGTAATAGTTGCATTGTTTCTAATCAGTTCTTGTATTTTCTCAACGCTGAATGATTTGGAATTGGAGGATCCAGTCAAGTCACCCTTCAGTTCCCCGAAACTTTGAACCAAGAGGATCTTGTATTCTGAGTTTTTCTTCCTCAAGCTGTTGAAAGGCTTGATGCCCGAGGCAGTGTTTCTCACTCATCTCACCAAGTCTTCCATCTGCTCATTTTACAATCAACTCACTGGCATAAGTTAGATCAAGACCTCTTTTGTTCTTTACATACCAGGCTTGGTCCCTGAGTTAGAGTGATTCCTTCCTGGGTCTCTACCCATTCGATCACCCATTAAATTTATTCGTGACATAAACTGATGGGCGTTGGGCTCTGCTCCTATCGCAATCCAGGAGTAACATATAACGTTAACACATACCATGATACTTGGACTCATTACCTCATGGAGAAACAACCATCTATGATACAGGACCAAGTCGAAGGTGATGGATGT
Organism: Picea sitchensis; assembly: GCA_010110895.2. Taxonomy (NCBI): domain Eukaryota; kingdom Viridiplantae; phylum Streptophyta; class Pinopsida; order Pinales; family Pinaceae; genus Picea; species Picea sitchensis. The sequence goes on from SNQJ01S0007719.1 coordinate 219,229, forward strand.
TGTTGTTGCTAACAAAGTGGAGGTGCTGAAAGGAAGAAAAGATGGGCCTTCTAGGGCCATTCTCTAGTCAATATGGCTCTCGATACTCCATGTCTAAGACCTTTGGGCCTAGAGACATGATCTCCTAGTGATCCCTAAAAGTGGGGGATAACCTCTGGCTCCAACTCAGGGATATGTGCTCACCGTAGAGCGCATGAGAACCTCAGCATCTCTGGCATAACCTGTAACCTACTTGATCTCAATAGCAACTATCAGTAATCATTTAGAGTGGTGATATCACCCCTAGCTCATATATATATATATGTGTGTGTGTGTGTGTGTGTGTGTGTGTGTGTGTGTAAATGAAACAAAAGCAATCATATGTATAAGTGTAAAAGCAAACTATTCTAACATGCAATGCAGATGGTATAATACAATGAATGCAAATGCCTACTTACCTGTACTTACCCGTTGGTTGGATGTTAGGTGTATTCAAACGACCAATGAAACCAATCCAACAATGCCCCACCATCCCTGCCTTTGTGCTTCATCATAAACCAAAACAGTGATAAGTTAAGCACAAAAATAGCATGGGTTATAAAGTGTATCATATTATCGGAAACCATAAAGTCTAACTCATGACACTGGGTGGGAGGGATAAAATCATGCCAAGTCAATCTCTGAGGAAAGTGTTCAATCCACTTCAGGAAGGGGTCATGAAAAGTCAAAGGTTCAAAAAACTGACTCAAGAGGTCTGCAAGATGGCTACCTAGGACATTCCCAAAATCCAAAGCCGTGGGAGGGATCAACAAGGATCTAATAGAAGACTGGCAAACTTTCAAGGGAAAGTAAAAAAACAAACTCAAACTTGTAGTATTCAACCAACCCTTGGATTCTAGGGTTTGCCCTAGAGGAAACTCAAAATCAAAGACATGCTTCCCAACTACACCTCTAGAGACACAACAAAGTAAATTAATCGGAGGTGGCTGGGGAGAGTAGTGACAAGGATCCTATTTTAAGCAAAGAAGGTCCTTACTCCTATGAAGAATTGAGCACAACGGTGGTTGATAATCATCTTCATGGAAAGAATCCAAGTGCTCAGAGGAGTACTCATCAAAACCCTCAAGGGAAGACTGAAAAGCATCAGGAAAACAAGGTACTAGGTCACCCTTTTGAAAAGTATGGGTAAAAATTGCATGTCCTTGTTGCCACTAGTCAAGAGTAACCTGCTGTGATAATTGTAAAGGCAACACTTGGAAATGACTTTCAATGTCATAGATGGGATCCAAATCATATCCAACTACATCCCACCTATGTCTCCCAACATGTATGAACTCATCAATGTTATCAACCATGTCACAATCTGTATCATAACATGCAGGATTTGAAGCTTTCAAGGACTCATTTATCTCCTCCTCATCTCCCCTATCATAAAGTAGAGCATCATCAAAATCTTGGGGAGGAGGGTAACTTATTGTTTCTTCTTATGCAGGAGCTTTGAGGACTTGGTTGTTTTCAACATGCGTTATTGTTTCATCCTCATGAACTGCCTCTTCATCTTTAATTGTACAGCAGGGAAGATCTACATCTTTCAGGGATTCCATTCCTCCTTCACTCTCTGAATCATGGAACAAGGTATCATCAACATCCTAAAAAGGAAAGCAACTAACCTCATCGTCTTGTTGTTGTGCAGTGAGGAAAGGTTCGTTGATGGCTTTATCAGAGGCAGGAGCACAGGTTGATATTTCATCAATTCGCTTAGGTTCCAGCTCCTCAACCATGTCTTCATTCTGTTGGTTAAAAACTTGTTCCCTTCTTTCTTGTGAATCAGCAGTAAAGGCTTCAAGGGAAACTAGTTTTTTCAAACTGAGAGTGTTTGAGGTATCTTCATTGATTTTGGTCCATAGAGAGGAAATTTTTTTACCTTTGGACAAGGAGAGATTTACCTCGATTCGCATGGTCATGTTGTGAGCTTCTGCGAGTGTTTTTGGACCCTTTTTATTTAGGAGGAAGCTCAAGTGACCTAGAAGTGCATTGGTATAGAGATACACGAGGTACTTGTATTCAAGACAATGGATTTTAGGAATCTGGTATAGCAACATCTGAAACCTAACCCCGAAAGCCCTGACAGTCTCATCCTTCGTTTGTCTTATGTATTAGAGTCCTTTAAGTAACAATTGGATATCTTCCAATTTCATGCCCCAACTGATGAGAAAGGTTTCTTCTAACTGGTCCATAGATGTGATTCTAGCGGTTGGAAGATTTCCATACCATCTTCTAGCATTTCCATGCAGAGTGGCAGAGAAAAAATTCATTACCAAGTCTTCAGCATCGTCACTAACAGGGTGGAGTTGAAAGAAAGCCCAAAAATTGCTCATGCGATAGTCGGGTCTTTCTCCATCAATGTCAGTGAATCTAGGAAGCCACTTTTCATACTTCGAGGATATTTGTCTAGGCTATCCCAGGATTTTACTCATGTCTAAAGGCTTGTAGTTTCCCGGATCCTATTTTGAAGTCATAGTGGGCTTCGTCATCAGTGAAGTCGCCAGATAATTTTCATGAGATTATCAAAAGATAAGGGAAAACACCTTAAGTGGAGTCGCCAGGTAAGCTTGTAAGATAGAGACTTTAGAGGCAAGGATTACCGATAAGTGTCGTCTTGAGAAGAATTGATTCAGTGTTCCCCGGCGTCGGCGCCAATATGTTATCGCACAGTTTGTAGCTAAGGTAAGAGATGGATGAAATAAGGTCAAACTGACGTAACTAAGACTATCCCACCACTGTCACCCCAATAGGATAGCTCTTTCTATTTAGGAAGGTAAGGCCCAGGGGAGACGTCCCCAGTGACCGAGTGTTTTGAGAAGGCAAAGGCTTATGGCTAAGTAATATTATTCCCCCTCACAAGTCACCACCGATCAGAAAGTCCAGCTTAATAGCCAATAAAGATAAAGATAACCGAAAATAGTAACCAAGAGATGTTCCTGCCCGAGACAAAGAAACAAAAATACTATGCATATGTAAGATCACTTGCTTGGTTAGTACTTCATATAATCATGGACTTCTGATATAAAACAATTCACTTACATAAACCAAGAAATCATGTAACAAAACCCTAGTTGTAAGCCTTCCACCAAGAGAAATGCCAAAAATAGCAAAAACAAGCTTCCTTCAATACTTGCTTCACGTTTCACTCATCAGGGCAATCATATTGGGCCTCTAATATACTTATACTCTTACAACATACATGTGTATTACTTGCACGTTTAATATCATTCATACCTTACCGGTATTAATATCAGGCTTCCTATTATGAAGCTTCATAATGCATTAAACTAATGCAATCAAGTACAATTGAACACAGCTAAGTATTCATCATGCTAGTTCACGCCTTCTCCTCACGCGACCATAGGCGGTGACCACGATCCGAACAAAAAGGTGCTTCGCATTTCGTGATTTCGGGATTCTTGTTGCAAAGAACTCTAATTCCTCGATCCCCGAAATTCGAAAACCCGAAAGACCAAAGCTAAGGTTTTCTCGGCTCTTTTATTCACATGATCCTTTGCTCGAAACCTGGGCTCAACTCCCAGACACGCATCGGGATCCCGCGTTTCGGCGAATCCGCGAACAATGCCCCACTGTTTCCCAAAACTTCTAATCCATGAGGGCTCGGAAACCTAGATCCCACGGACCAGATCTCTCTGGCAATCAATGGTCCTGATCAAATCTCGGCTTTCCACCTTTCAGGATTTTGGCGGAGTCTTCACCCCTTAACTCTCGCTTTCGAATCCTCGAAACGTGTATGCGTCATATCAACGATCCATTGCCTGTCTCGATCCAACGGTTCAGGTTGGATGTCGGGATTTCATGACATGTGAGTCCTCAAAACTCTGCTCGTTGACTTCTAAACCTCCAACTCCTGAAGATCCAATTACACCGAATCTACGGTTCAGGTCATCCGCTAACCAATGGCCTTGATTGAATCGGTGATTTACCTGGCACGACTTTGGAAGGTCTACACTTCTAATTTCCCAATAGACGAAACCTCGAAGCTCTAGATCAACGGCTCTCGTTGATTCCAATCTAACGGATACTATTCCTCCTGAGCTTGTGAGTCATGAGAGGTTATCAACCTTATCTTCTCTGCTGATCAACTAGATGTAATGGTTCACGGAATTTTGGTATTCCTTCCTCCGAGAATTCCACCGTCCGTTCAGACTCTCGATACGTGAAATGTTGAAATTTCAGATCAAATCAACGGTCACCAACGGCTCCCCACCCAACGGTTATGATTATGTCATGATTTCACATTTCGCGACTTCGGGGCTTCCGTTATGAAGAACCTTGAATCCTTTGATCCCCGAAACTGCGAAATTCTCTTTGGACGATCAATGGTCCAGATCGCTCCTTGATCAACGACTATGATCTTTTCCCGAATTTCTCATTGCTTCTTCCAAGCCTTTTGGTTTGGCGAAATTCTGGTATCTCCTCGCAACTAACCAGTGCGCTACTTCTCTGATATCGAACAAGTCGAAACATTTTGGTTCTTTCAAAATGGATCTTGACTCTCGATCCTATCCAATCTTCAAAATTCTTTTCTGAAGGATTTCTCTCGCTCAATCCTTCATACTTTCTCTTCCTTCGAACTTCAGTTTTCGGCGCTTCACCTTTGAACGCTTCAGCTCTTTGAAACTTAGAAACTTTTTCTAAGTGTTTCCTCTCAAGACTTAAACCCACTACTCCTCCTAGTATACTCCATGATCAACCTCCAGAGTTTTCAAATTTTAACACAAGCTTGATTCTATACGCATGTTCGGCATACCAATTTTCCCATCTATCTCTTCTGAGCTTTTAAGTTACTTACAGGACTAATCTCATAGTCATAACTCATACGGATGTTACCCTCTCTTTATGGGAACAACCAACAAGGGTCACTCTGGGGAATTAGCAACAGTCTCAAAGGACTCTTCTTAATCTTTCTCAAACATATTATCCTTGTTGTCGATCTTAACCATTATAGGTCAGGTAATCTGACCCTGCATATTTTCATCAGTCCTCTCAACCGTGAGGAGTTATATGCTCAGGGTTTAGTCTTTTAGTAATGCAGTAATTACAACTTTCTAAGGATCCTATCAGTCATTTGGATCTTAATTCTTACCTAACCAACCATCTCAATTGCAAGAGACTCTACCTGCTTTAGTAGGTAGCCATCGTCACACTTGTAACAGAAAAACTCAGTTCATGTCCCTTTTCTGGCTCGTGCCGCTCCGTAGCACAAGTTATTCCACCTCTTTTATTCACACTCATGTCTTATCAATAATATTGATCAGTGCATCCTTACTCCTATAAGAGTAGTTACCATTTTAACAGAGGGGTTAAAGAAATTCCCAAATTACAGTTTCATTCTGCAGTTCTTCTTCTTAAAGAGAAAATGCAAATAACAATATGTCCTTACGTAGTTCGTACATGAGCCCAACAGGCCAAGTGTTGTAACCATGCTCTGATACCAATTTGTCACACACCCACTACGGCATAATAAAATTTTAGCCCTTCTTCACGGGATAGAATCCTCGAAATCCTACGAGGGCCTGGCGCAGGCTAGTTCCTCCCTTATCCACCTCCATGTGATCGTTGGTTATGGCCACAGGCCAACCAAACTAGGCATCTGCAAACCCCGAAATGTCGAAGTTCTGAAATCTTGAGACTGCAACCCCAGTCCAATAATACACCGTGTTTCGCAACTTCAAGAGTTTCAACGCAAAGCGCCCCGGTTCCTTGTCCTCAGAACTTCAAAAATCCTGAAATTTCAGTCCTCCTTCTCCTGAGCGAGATCAACGGCTCAAAGCCTCTCCTGATCCAATGGCTCAGAGCCTTTAGGGGTTTTATGGGTCAAGAGTTCAGAACTCTTACCTCTTGTTTTCCCAGTAACCGAATTACTGAAATCTCCTTTCGGGGATTTCCCCGAAATCTCAACTGTGTGCACCTTTTGGGACTTCGGGATTTGCGATTTCGTGAATCCGTCGCGACCAAACCCTTGGTCCTTCAACCTCCTGGTATCCGAAACCCCGATGGGTTCGGATCTCTGCTATGTGTCCTCTAAAATGGACGGTCTCGATGCTTTCGTTGTTTCGCGTACCAGAAGTTTGAAACTCTCGGTACCAAGACCACAGCCTCCTCTACGTCCCGAACTCTGAATAGCGGAAATATCAAAATCTGATGGCTCCTCTCCTGTATCGAGATTTCGTGAACCAGGAATTTGCAATGCAACGACTCCACGATTCTAGTCCTTCAACCTTCCGGAATCCGAAACCCCGATGGGTTCGGATCTCTGCCACGTGTCCTCTAAAATGGACGGTCTCGATGCTTTCGTTGTTTCGCGTACCGGGAGTTTGAAACTCTCGGTACCAAGACCATAGCCTCCTCTACGTCCCGAACTCTGAATAGCCAAAATACCGAAATCCGATGGCTCCTCTCCTGTATTGGGATTTCACAAAATGGGAATTCGCAATGCAGCAACTCCACGATTCTAGTCCTTCAAACTTCCGGTATCTGAAACCCCTATGGGTTCGGATCTCTGCCACATGTCCTCTGAAATGGACGGTCCTGATATTTTCGGGACTTTGACGAGTCCTCACCTCTGCGTATGCGAGGGTTAAACCTCGTGCAGCTTCTCCTGGATCCGATGGCTATCAGCTATCCACGCAAGATCTGACGGTAGCTGTAGCTCCTCTCTGAGCTCACGCTTTCTTCCTTTTCCCTGCAACATTTCAAAGTCTCAAAGGCCTCATCCTTTGCTTCCTCTACGAGCCCTAATGGTTTTGGGCCTCGCTTGCATTCTGAAAATGCTATCCATCCTGAGCTTAACAGACTTCGTCCTCCAAGGGATTCAATAGGATTAGGAAGTTTTACATGCGTACATGAAACTGTGTCCACGGTCAACGAACACATAGTTCGTGACTCGGGCTTATGCCACCATAAAACACAAGTATTTTATAGGTATAAAACCTATCCTAACCATATGCTTTCTTACTAGTCTGATTATACAATCAAATAGAAATAAGGGGGGGGATACAATATATCCATTAAGAAATATGCATGATTCCTACAACGTACCCAGTGTAGCCAATTCATACCCAGTTACAGATAAATTACACAGGGTAAGAAATCACTTATCTATTACAGGTTGTCGCCAACCAACTGACTGTGGGTGTTCATACTTCCACCCGACCATAGGCTCAGAGGCATTCATTCTTAGCACTCTGGCCACCCCCGTGCCAAGCCATGATATCACCAAGCAATTCTCACAGTTCTCGAGGGTTCTCTCTTTGTTTCACCTTCTGTTCGGGTCTTGTTTTCTGCAACTCGGAGCTTTCTCACTCGGTTGTGGCCTCGGCGAGGTTTCTCAGATTCTCTTCGGCATCAAGCTCGTGACCTTCTATTCGTGATTCGCTAGAGAGCTTCGTGCCACTCCCTTGCGAGCTTCCGCCCTCGTCCGGTGTCTCCCTCTCTCCCGTGTGTGTGTCCCTCTTACCTAGGAGGGTTTTATCGACCTATCCGGTTCCTTCTATCAAAAGGAAACTCAGGTCTGCAGGTCCCTGTGGTACTTCGGACTAACAGCCCATGTTTCCATTCATGGGGGTGGTTGGTGATTCAACCACCGGTCCTTTCTTCATTGACTGATTTCCTTTCCTTGGGATTCGAAGGAGGTTGGTCATCCTTATCAAGGGAGATTTGGGGTTATTTGACATATGAACCCTCTTGTATAGTTTTCACATTCTTCCTTTAGTGATATCATGGCCAGTACTTTCAAGGCTTCACCCCCGCAGTCAGTTATTGGCAACTCAACAGTAATACATTTACATTTTCCTCATGCATTAGCATGGTAATTTCTATTTTATGATTAATAACAAATTGGGGGAAACAGAGTGTTACAATTCCCTCCCCCTTAAAGGAACACCGTCCTCGATGTTCTTTCTCAAAACACCTGTCATGCCTTTCTCATTCGGCCACTTCAGAAGTCTTGACCTTCATCCTCGGTCAGATCCTTTTTCAGGATCTGAGTCTTCGTCATATGTCTTCAATAATTCTTGGACAACAAGCACATTAATCACAATTTCATGCGAAAAAATCTTACTGTTGTTCAAAATTCAAAAGGAAATTTTCATAATCTTAGCACAATACTTATCTGTGCAATTTGTGAATCTATATCCACATGGTAGTTTTGTTATCCATGCTCATCGCTTTCCTTGACGTACCCATTGGGTGCATGATTCCAATTCAATAGTTCACAAGAGCTATCATGATTTCATCTTCCTTTCCAAGGTTTTTCCGCACGGGAAACTACCCACTGTGTGCATGATCCCAATAGTTTACAAGAATTATTAAGGTCTCCTCTTCCTTGCGGTCACTCATCCTCCAGGCCCAGGATCAGGCATCCCCTTCACTTTTATACAGTCCCTCGGGTGATCCATCTTGCCCTGCCGAGGTTTTCTCGCACAAGAAAATCTTAGAGACTCTATCGAGTCTTACAGTGAAGGCGTCCCTCAGACTTGCTCTGCCGAGGCGTCCCTCCAACTTGTGTTACCTCAACATAATGTATTTCAGACGATCATGACTTATCACGGGGTTCTCATGGTTCGGCAATAGCCCTTTTTCATCATCTTCAGCTTTGACAGCCTTCATCTGTTCCTTTCTAGACATGTCTTTTCTTCTCACCTGTATCACAGGTATATAAAATTCAGGAGACATCACTATAAATTTTAACTCTCATAATGTTGTTGCAAATATGTCACCCACAGATTTTCCAATCCCACGATTTGTTTTCATATTTGTTCCGCACAGGAACCAGATTCATAATTATGGGACTTTCCTTCCCATAACGGTTTGGCTCAGTAACCAATTGGCCTTCTTATGGGCTTACCATGCTGCCATATCTAAGAACCCTTTGCTTCCTGCACTTTCAACTTCAATCGGCCAAACAACTTGTTAGCTTTTCCATGCATATACATTTTATTGCACCTTTACAACATCGTCACAACAATTTCATAATTGTGCATACTTAACAATTAAATTACTTTCTAAAAAGGGGAATACCATTCCTTGCAGTCTAGCTCAGTAGGGAATCGGTCTTTCTTATGGACTTACAACACTGCCATATCCAAGACTCTTTGCTTTCTGCAATTCATTCTTTACATAGCCAAACAATTGTTACTTTCATCTCAATATACCAAACTTTTCAAAACATAATTCAACATTTAAAAAGGGTTTTAACAATTGTGCCAGCATCCATGGCCACATTCATACCCAATGCATTCTTGCATTGTTTTTCAAGTTCGTCACACTTTATGACCGGTTATTGGCTGCCAGCACCCTCTTTCTTATTTTTACCTCATCACCAGGGCTATATGGGGGCTTTTACAACCCTGTCAACAATATTTCACTCGCAACCTTCTCCTGGTCATTCTCTGTTTGAGGTTGTCCATCATTAGCAATTGTCTTCCTCAATAGCTTCAATTTATTTCTATACACAACATGCATCATCATAGACACAATTACATTAGTCATAATATTAAACCAAATGCATGTATCATAACATTCGAATTCATAAACATCCTCAAATGTTTCCATAAGTGCAATACAACAGTTCTCAACCGTTTTCATAGTATTACGACCATCATTACTATGGTGTCACCACATTTTCGTTCATCAATGTACTAGCTTTCTCATCCCATAGGAAACATAATGCACAGCAAGGAAAGAATTGAGGGCTCTCCCCTTCTTCAAATTCTTTCTACATTCCCTGGGGATTTTTTAGCCAGTCGAGTTATCTCTAAGGTCTCACTGCCTTTCCTTAATCACATCTTCAACCAAGCCTTATCAGTTAAACGTACATGTTTATTCATTTAATCATACTCAGGGGACTTACTTTCCTCTTACCAACTATACCAGTTTCCACAACTGCTCTTTTTTTTCTGAGCAGCCTTTGTTAGGCCTCACCCTAACCCTTTTTGGGATACTACAACATGCTTTAATAGCAACTCTTTTCTCATAATGAATCATGAACATGTGCATCCTGCACACTTCCATTTGGTTATCAGAATAGTCAATATTCAGTTGTTAGTCTTCTATTAATTACATGATTCTTTCAAAATGTAATCTGGGATTCTTATATATGGACAGGACTTGCAGCCCATTGTCCAACCTTCAACAATTATCAGGGTTGTGACTCTGTTCTTCTGACAAAGTCCTTACACAGTTCCTCCACCGAGAACTCATTCGGCATGCAACTCCCTTGTTGCATATCCATCACTATCTGTCATGGCCTCAAGCTCGAATTAGCTTCAGCTTGTTAATAAGAATTATTTAAGGGACATAGACATACCTTTATGGTATGTATTCCAGATTATGCATCAACACATGTTCTAGGTTTTTGCTAACTTACATCCACGATGTACTTAGCTATACTCATAATCGTAAGCCTATGTGCAGTTGCCATAGGATTATTTTACAGCCCACCTGCATCTTTACTGTTAAGATCAGTCAATTCAGATTCATTCACAATCCTTCTCATGTGATGCTCAAAGGCATAATCATTTGTCTCTTATTATGACAAGAGAGAATCTTTGTTGATTTACCCTTTCATCTAATTATATTGGTACTTCCTGAGGAAATGGAACACATTCCCCTTAGGCTATTATTTGGAAAAAAACTTCCATGACTCCCCAGAATGGAGTCAGCTATGCCTCCATAGTATTCATTTAATCTGGAAAAGAGAAATACTTGCTTCACGTTTCACTCATCAGGGAAATCATATTGGGCCTCTAATATACATCATACATGTGTATTACTTGCACGTTTAATATCATTCATACCTTACCGATATTAATATCAGGCTTCCTATTATGAAGCTTCATAATGCATTAAACTCATGCACTCAAGTACAATTGAACACAGCTAAGTATTCATCATGCTAGTTCACGCATTCTCCTCACTCGACTACCGGCGGAGACCACGATCCAAACAAAAAGGCGCTTCGCATTTCGCGATTTCGGGATTCCTGTTGCAAGGAACTCTAGTTCCTCGATCCCCGAAATCCGAAAACCCGAAAGACCAAAGCAAAGGTTTTCTCGGCTCTTTTATTCACATGACCCTTTGCTCAGAACCTAGGGTCAACTCCCAGACACGCATCGAGATCCCGCGTTTCGGCGAATCCGCGGACAACGCCCCACCGTTTCCCAAAACTTTTGATCCACGAGGGTTTGGCAACCTGGATCCCACGGCCCAAATCTCTCTGGCAATCAACCATCCTGATCAAATCCTGGCTTTCCACCTTTCGGGATTCTGGCGGAGTCTTCACCCCTTAACTCCCGCTTTCGAATCCCCGAAACGTGTATGTGTCAGATCAACGATCCACCGCCTGTCTCGATCCAACGGCTCAGGTTGGATGTCAGGATTTCGTGACATGTGAGTCCTCAAAACTCTGCCCGTTGACTTCTAAACCTCCAACTCCCGAAGATCCAATTACATTGTATCTACGGTTTAGGTCATCTGCTAACCAACATCCTTGATTGAATCAGTGATTTACCTGGCGCGACTTTGGAAAGTCTACGCTTCTATTTTCCCAATAGACGAAACCTCGAAGCTCTAGATCAACGGCTCTCGTTGATTCCAATCTAACGGATACTATTCCTCCTGAGCTTGTGAGTGATGAGAGGTTATCACAACTAGATCTAATGATTCACGGAATTTTGGTATTCCTTCCTCCGAGAATTCCACCGTCCGTTCAGACTCTCGATACCTGAAATGTTGAAATTTCAGATCAGATCAACGGCCACCAACGGCTCCCCACCCAACAGTTATGATTATGTCGTGATTTCGCGTTTCGCGACTTCAGGGATTCCGTTATGAAGAACCTTGAATCCTTCGATCCCTGAAACTGCGAAATTCTCTTTGGACGATCAATGGTCCAGATCGCTCCTTGATCAACGACTATGATCTTTTCGTGAATTTCTCATTGCTTCTTCCAAGCCTTTTGGTTTGGAGAAATTTTGGTATCTCCTCGCAACTAACCAGTGCGCTACTTCTCCGAGATCGAACAACTCGAAACATTTCGATTCTTTCAGAATGGATCTTGACTCTCGATCCTATCCAATCTTAAAAATTATTTTCTGAAGGATTTCTCCCGCTCAATCCTTCATACTTGCTCTTCCTTCGAACTTCAGCTTTCGGCACTTCACCTTTGAACGCTTCAGCTCTTTGAAACTTAGAAACTTTTTCTAAGTGTTTCCTCTCAAGACTTAAACCCACTACTCCTCCTGGTATTCTCCGTGATCAACCTCCGGAGTTTTCAAATTTTAACACAAGCTTGATTCTATACGCATGTTCGGCACACCAATTTTCCCAACTATCTCTTCTGAGATTTTAAGTTACTTACAGGGCTAATCTCATAGTCATAACTCATACAGATGTTACCCTCTCTTTATGGGAACAACCAACAAGGGTCACTCTGGGGAATTAGCAACAATCCCAAAGGACTCTTCTTAATCTTGCTCAAACAGATTATCCTTGTTGTCGATCCTAACCATTATAGGTCAAGTAATCTGATCCTACATATTTTCATCAGTCCTCTCAACCGTGAGGAGTTATATGCTCAAGGTTTAGTCTTTTAATAATGCAGTAATTACAACTTTCTAAGGATCCTACCAGTGCTTACCAGATTTCTCAAATCATGAAGGAGTTCTTCATTTGGATCGTAATTCTTAGCTAACCAACCATCTCAATTGCAAGAGACTCTACCTGCTTTAGTAGGTAGCCATCGTCACACTTGTAACAGAACAACTCAGTTCATGTCCATTTTCTGGCTCGTGTCACTCCGTAGCACAAGTTATTCCACCTCTATTATTCACACTCAGGTCTTATCAGTAATATTGATCAGTGCATCCTTACTCCTATAAGAGTAGTTACCATTTTAACAGAGGGGTTAAAGAAATTCTCAAATTACAGTTTCATTCTACGGTCCTTCTTCTTAAAGAGAAAATGAAGATAACAATATCTCCTTGCGTGGCTCGTACATGAGCCCAAGCAGGCCAAGTGTTGTAACCATGCTCTGATACCAATTTGTCACACACCCACTACGGCATAATAAAATTTCCGCCCTTCTTCACGGGATAGGATCCCTGAAATCCTACGGGGGCCTGGCGCAGGCTAGTTCCTCCCTTGTCCACCTCCATGTAATCATTGGTTATGGCCACGGGCCAACCAAACTAGGCGTCTGCAAACCTCGAAATGTCGAAGTTCTGAAATCTTGAGACTGCAACCCCACTCCAACAATACGTCGCGTTTCGCGACTTTGGGAGTTTCAACGCAAAGCGCCCCGGTTCCTTGTCCTCGGAACTTCCAAAATCCCAAAATTTCGATCCTCCTCCTGAGCGAGATCAACGGCTCAAAGCCTCTCCTGATCCAATGGCTCAGATCCTTTCGAGGTTTTATGGGTCAAGAGTTCAAAACTCTTACCTCTTGTTTTCCCGGTAACCGAATTACCGAAATCTCCTTTCGGGGATTTCCCCGAAACCTCAACCATGTGCACCTTTCGGGACTTCGGGATTTGCGATTTCGCGAATCCGCCGCAACCAAACTCTTGGTCCTTCAACCTCCCGGCATCTGAAACCCCGATGGGTTCGGATCTCTGCCACATGTCCTCTGAAATTGACGATCCCAATGCTTTCGTTGTTTCGCGTACCGGGAGTTTGAAACTCTCGGTACCAAGACCACAACCTCCTCTACGTTCCGAACTCCGAATAGCCGAAATACTGAAATCCAATGGCTCCTCTCCTGTATCGAGATTTCGCGAACTAGGAATTTGTGATGGAGAGACTCCACGATTCTAGTCCTTAAACCTTCCGGTATCTGAAACCCCGATGGGTTCGGATCTCTTCCACGTGTCCTCTGAAATGGACGGTCCCGATGCTTTCGTTGTTTCGCATACCGGGAATTTGAAACTCTCGGTACCAATACCACATCCTCCTCTACGTCCCGAACTCCGAATAGCCGAAATATCGAAATACGATGGCTCCTCTCCTGTATCGGGATTTCATGAACCGGGAATTCGTGATGCAGCGACTCCACGATACTAGTCCTTCAACCTTCCGGTATCTGAAACCCCGATGGGTTCGGATCTCTGCCACGTGTCCTCTGAAATGGACGACCCTGATCTTTTCGGGACTTTGACAAGTCCTCACCTCTGTGTATGCGAGGGTTAAACCTCGTGCAGTTTCTCCTAGATCCGATGGCTATCGGCTATCCACGCGAGATCTGAGGGTCGTTGTAGCTCCTCCCTGAGCTCACGCTTTCTTCCTTTTCCTTGGAAGATTTCAAAGTCTCAAAGGCCTCAACCTTTGCTTCCTCTGTGAGCCCTGATGGTTTTGGGCCTCGCTTGCGTTCTGAAAATGCTATCCTTCCTAAGCTTAACAGACTTCGTCCTCCAAGGGACTCAAAAGGATTAGGAAGTTTTACATGCGTACATGAAACTGTGTCCACGGTCGACGAACGCACAATTCATGACTCGGGCTTATGCCACCATAAAACACAAGTATTTTACGGGTATAAAACCTATCCTAACCATATGCTTTCTTACTAGGGTTCTCATGGTTCGGCAGTAGCTCTTTTTCATCATCTTCAGCTTTGGCAGCCTTCATCAGTTCCTTTTTGGACATGTCTTTTCTTCTCACCTGTATCATAGGTATATAAAATTCATGAGACATCATTATAAATTTTAACTCTCAGAATGTTGTTGCAAATCTGTCACCCACAGATTTTTCAATCTCACGATTTGTTTTCATATTTGTTCCACACAGGAACCAGATTCATAATTATGGGACTTTCCTTCCCATAACGGTTTGGCTCAGCAAGCAATTGGCCTTCCTTATGGGCTTACCATGCTACCATATCTAAGACCCCTTTGCTTCCTGCACTTTCAACTTCAATCGGCCAAACAACTTGTTAGCTTTTCCATGCATATACATTTTATTGCACCTTTACAACATCGTCACAACAATTTCAGAATTGTGCATACTTAACAATTAAA
>SNQJ01S0007719.1:244070-259348 GCA_010110895.2 Picea sitchensis
TCTAATCATCATTAAGTTTCCTAAATATTTCAAGAAAGTAAACTGAAACAAAACTTCATAACATGATATTGACTTTTATAACAACAACTTCAGTATCTTGGATTTATCAATAAATACTAAGCTAATGACAGAATGAAATAAATACAAACTTAACAAGTACCTGGATCTGATGCTAATTTCCGTTGCCTCTTTGCTTTGCTGCTGTCTTTCTGCTCCTTGCTACACAGATCAACCCTGCCACAAACAGGAAAATAACTGCCCAAAACTAATGTCCACCCTGCCAACTAGGAAAACGACCTAGCTCCAGGATATCTACGGATATCCTGGCCCCCGTGCCCAAAACCTCCAGCAACTCAGTGCCTCCCCTCATCAAAAGACACAGTCCAGAACACTATGTTCCTTGCTCACAGCAAGCCAACAGTCCACAAAATATCACAGGCTCACAGCCAAACACAGATCACAGCATCCATTCCGTCCCCTCCCGTCGAATGGTGCGCACATCCCCCTCTTCCCGTCCTTTATTCCTCCCGACCGACTCACGTCTTTACTCCACAACCACCCTCGTCCTCCGTCCTTCGTTCCTTCATTAATATGTTTATCCTCTTGGGATTTCTGGGCTTCTCGCCCTGCATACGCCACCCTCTGCAACATACGCAATCTCTATTATCTCATTTTTTTTTTATCTCTTAAATTTATGTCACAAGTCATTAAATGTAATCTTCAGTTTGATTATTACTTAATTAATCACACTTATTTCCTTTAATTAATTTTTCTTTGTAATCTTTAATCCTTTATTCAATTAGGGTCGTTACATCTTGTCTTATGGTTGCACCATAAATGTTTGGACAAAGGATGGATGTTTGGAGCATTTATGGTTGTAATTCAAGATATTCCACAGTGTGTGTTTGTTTACATAAATTCTACAGTCATTAAGAAGCATATCCCATATTAGGTTGAAACAACATTTTTATAAAGTCCCTTACCTCATCAAGATGCACTGCACAACCAGGAATGGACATTGGTGTAACAAGTGAAGCCTGGAATGGCAGTGATGTAAGAAGTGAAGCCAGGAAGGAGTTGGTAGAGTTTTAATTAAGTGTGTTAATTGGGATTATGTAAATTGCAGTTTTGAATTTAGAGAGAAAGATGTTTGAACAGCTAGCAAATCTTACTACCCAAAGAAATATATTCACTAATACTCTATAATTTAAAAAAGAGCTATTCTCAAACATGTACCCAACAAAGTTGGAGATGCGGGGAATCGAACCCCGTGCCTCTCGCATTCAAAGCGAGTGCTCTACCATATGAGCTACATCACCTTGGCTAATGTCTATGTATACATCCCTCAACAATTACCAGTGCAGATAAGACGAGATAATTTTATTAATGTTCAATGATTGACCACAAAATTAGGTCAACAGGAATAAGTGACTGGATAAATCGTTTATCTCACAAATACAGAATAAGTAACTGGATAAATTGGCACCCACAGAAGTCAAACCAAGGAAATGGAACAGTTGTGAATGAAAAGAAGGGCTCCCAATTGTCTGGACAAAAGAGAAGATAACTTGCAAATAAAATAAAATAAAAACATTTTCAAAGAGGATAATCCAAGTAAAGTTATATTTTTTACGAAATGAGAAAATCACTTCCACGTATTGTCAAAATATTCCATTCATAAGATATATATTATTACCAGTTAACTTCTTGTTGAGACCTCACACAAATAGGTTTATAGTCCGAATGGTTCATTTTAGCATTCATATTTATTATTTTGCTTTCTTCACAAGACAAGAAGTTATTTTTATCTAAAAGACCTTTTGGTTTCCAAGGAAAGATTGCTCTAGTATCATTGATTTCTACTATAAGCTTCAAAACAAGATCTTCATATTTTTGACAGTGACAAAGCAAAGACCTGTTTCACAGTTTGCTCTTAGAATAGGTACATTCTTACAGGGCTTTCAAACCTTCAATTCTGTGTTGAAAACTGGTATCTTTGTTCTATCTATTATCCTTTGGACTTTGTCGAACAGTTCTAACCAAAGCAGGTAAAGTTTGGCCAAAAGCCGAAGTACCCTTAAAATATTATTGTACCTCAAACACCAACAACCTTAGCATACTAAACTCTAAGCCAACTGTAACAAAGGTTCTACAGACTTGAAAATATAAGTCTCCTAAGAGCAATTGCAACATCAAGCAGCTCACCAACATTCTTGATGTGATCAACTAGAGACTACAATTGAAGTAAATCCGGTACTTGAACGAAAGTCTGCAGAATGCACTTGTAATTAAATATGAAAGAAGTGGAGCTAATATACAAGCAACTGCAAGAATATGTTATTAGCTGAAATGCTCACGTATGGCAAGTCTTGTTATTACCTGAAATACCCAATTCTCTTTAGGATGTAATGAAGCAAACGCATGTAACAAGGCTCACAATGCAGAGTCCTTTGGAACTTGAACCTCCCTCCCAAACATCTCCACACAAAGGTAGAGGAACAAGAGCCTATGCACAAATGATCAGGGCCAGTTTCCCAAAAAGTACTGTTTGGGATAGTCTCCAAAATCAGAGTGCTATCAACCAAGCAATCTTAACCATGAAAGCTACAAACATAAACACTCCCAAATCATGTAACAAGAGCATAGACCATAACCAATTATAGAACTGTCCAGAATAATACAACATAGAAAACAAGATAAACTTAGCTTTCTTTGCTCAAAATCTCTTTATGTTTCTCAATGGGTATCGAAAAGCATAGTCTCGGTCCCTCAATCATTTGAGCAATATACCTAGGCCTTCACCCACTTCTTCTTTGAATTCCCCTCACCATCTCATCATCAAACAACTCTATCAATTTTTGTCAACCAATTGAAACCATCAATTGGTCTTCAATAACATCAAGTTGGGTTTATACAGCCCAACAAGATCAACAACATTACCCTTAAACATAGATTGAATAATTCCAACAATATACAAGGCTCGCATACAAGGCATCCAATCAAAGTTGTCCCACATGTAAAACATGTTCACCTGCCAACAAGACTGTTTAAAAAAACAATCCAACAACAATTGCAACAACAGTCAATCAATCAATCAATCCACAGGAATAAAGAGTAATCTACAGTTGTATAGTCGATGATACACATCTGTCTTAAGTCTTCAAGCATCTGTACAAATGCTGCCACGACCAATCATCCGTCCAACCACAATTGATCCTGGTAATCAGCACTAGTCCAAAATTCTGCCTCGTATGCCTCTTCTATAAATATTTGTAAGCATCTTTGCCACCATACCAAGATTTTGGACTCTTGGATGAACTCCTCCTATCTCTATGATTAGGATGTCGATATGGAAAAAATTGCTATTCCCACTTAAATCAACAAAACTGTCATCTGTTTCCAACATAGCATTCTATCATCAACCAAATCAATAGATGATGAAAGTTGTGTTCCTCACAACTCAGTAGAATAACCTCTGGCAACAAACAAAACAATGGTAGGTACAGAATAACCTTACTGCAACTCAAAGGTAGAATGAACTCCATCTTGCATGGAGTCTCACCATATCTAAGTCTTGCTCTAGTCAATCTCATCTTAGGCTCGACTCAAATAGCAAAACCCTATCCACTCTTACCAAGTCCTCCACCTATATATCCCATCTACACAACAACAAAGACACAATACCTCTAGTATGTTTCTCAAATTCAAGAGAAACCAGTACATTAGTAGCAAGAGAAGAAGGCACATAATCAATATCATCCTTCTTACAAACATCATCACTACTAACAATATCATAAAAAGTATCATCAAGAACATCTTGAGAAGCATCATCATCATCAATACGCTATTGAGAAAGACATATAACCTCCTCCTCCATGTTGATGATTGCAGCTATGTGAGACATTCTCCAGGACACAAACCTGAGAGAGAGCCCCTAAGAGGGATGTGTGGTTCCTATCTGAGACAGAGTTGGAACGTAGAGATGGCTTCCTCCTTACAGAGAGTTGAGAAGAACTCTAGATGATTCTCCTGTGTAACGTAGTGAGAGAGGAGATCTGCAGAGTTGGACATGCCTGTGGCTGAGCACAAGGTGAACATGTGAAATCCCAAAGTGTTGGGTGCATCATCATGAGAACAGAAATGAAGATGATGTATTAGCCTCCTCTAAGCAGAGAGTTGATGAGAAACTCTAGATGACTCTCCTGTGTAATGTAGTGGTAAAGAAGATCTGTTGAGTGGACGTGCATGTGGATGAGCACAGGTGAACGTGATCCTAGTAGTTGAGTACTAGTGAAGAAGTGGTTCTTCTGTGAACGTGATCCTAGTAGTTGAGTACTAGTGAAGAAGTGGTTCTTCTGTGTAATGCAGTGAGCCAAAGATATGGACATCCCTATGGATGTGCCCCTAGTAGATAAGCACTAGTGGGTGTATAAGATCCCTTGCTATATTGTTCAAGAGCCAGACTTGCCTGTAACCCTAATTGTAATGTAAAGGGTACAGGTTGTTGATGTTTGGACAACATCGGGAAGACATTCTCTAAAGATAATAATTAATAATATAATTATTATTGATTATTAAATATAGTATATAATAAGTAAATGATAATAATAAATAGTTATTGATTATTCAAGGGACGCATCCTTTCATGGATGGTCACCTTATGTTCCCTATATATGGAACACTCATCATTGTAATAATATATCAATCATATCTTATATGAACAACAACACAGGTCGGCCTGGTTAATATTAATTATATTATGAGCTAGTGAGATGGGCCCTGTTGTGCCAATAGACACTTATGTTGAGAGGTTCAGTCTAGTATAAGTAAAAGTAAATTCCCCATTAAGGAAGAACATCTTTCATGTGAGTTTGGAAATTTCAGCAAGTACACCTTCTTGGGAAAAGTGTGAACCCCTCTCTGGCGCTAGTCTTCTAGGGTTTGAGCACCCTCTTGTGTGTTGGGTCTTATTGGTGGTGAAGGTCTTTCTCTTGAAGAATATAGCAAAGGATTTGGTTGAGTTTTCTTCCCTTGTTGAGAAGGGTTTCCCAGGATACTTCTTGTGTTCTTGTGCATGGTGTTTCTTCTTGTGATCTTGGTTGCGGCAACATTATTGGTTATGGTTAAGTTAAATGCTAAAATGGAATGAGCTTCAAGCTTAACCTTGCTCATAGAAAAATCAACACTCCAAAGCATCAAGTACTTCTTTCTTAATACTATAGTAATTCATGAGATCTTGATAAACCTCTTCGTTGAATTCGTCTAGCTCATTTATACAAGTTGTTGAACTCTAAACAAGGTCAAAATACTTCTTAAAAACAAAGCTTTCTAAATTACTAACACATTCTTTCAAATTACCTTTAGCCTCCTACGAGACCAGACCCTATTCAGCGGATCACCTCCTTCTTCTCAGTGCTACCCTCGGGAAGGGGCACTAAGAAAGAATCTGACACCAGCGCAACCTTGGACTCCATATCAGTGCAGACCCGTGGGACCTTCCCTCATCCCACAAGATTTCAATGACAACCAAACCAGATCCCCTCCCAGGAGACAGATGAGATCCCCCATACCTCGTCGGTGCACTACCTCTACCAGTCAGCAGCACAACAGGCAATCCAGGCACCCCACCAGGTCCCCCTTAGGACAACCGACTATACTCAACTTTCTTCATTCGACCTTGAATGGTAGGAGAGATGGATCCATTCCATGACAAATCTACTTTCTTTTTTCTGGATCCTCTTGTCCTTGGATCTCCTTCTCCTACGATACACCCCATCATCAGCGCAGGTATTTGAACTCGACGCCAAGGGTTTTTCATGACTCGAAGTAGATCTCACTTTCTACTACTCTACCTTATTGCACTTTACTTTCTGCATCTCACATTTTATAGGAGACCTTTTGGTACTCCTACATTGTATTGACATCCTTTTACTCAGCAATCCCTTTCGCATACTTTTGTGGTCATTAGTCGAACATTAATAAAATTATCTTATCTTATCTTATCTTATGTTTTAACTATTGCCCCCTGCATATGGTATGAGGAGATTGTGCTCACATATGGGCAACTAGTACCAATGCCACTCTGCTAGTGGCATGTTGTTCTAGATCATATATGATGTGAGCACTCATACTTGATCATTCAGAGCATAGATTGATGATATCCTTCACAGATTTTCCTACATGATGGTTCATCTCACACAATGGACTTGCCTAGTAAACTCCATGATGGTATATTAGCCTCTCACTAGACACCTTGCACACATTTACATGGATAGTCACACATACAAATGGTACATGATAGGGAACCTCTTGGTTTAGTAGTTATCTTCAATTGTGCACTATGGTTTCTTGGTGTATTGGTTCTTTCTTGTAAGTGGTGTTAATGTTTCCTATACTGGCCATGAACATGGTGAACATCGGTGTAATCTAATAATGTATCATAACACTCTAAATTCTTACCTTACGCTTTATTACAAAAACAACAAGTGTACATGTACCAATGATGATTGCATCAACAGTTAGATCTTTGGAAATTTGGATTCACCTTACAATCATCATTCTTTACAGGAAAAGAACACTCAACAATTTGGTTGAGACACTCGAACCACAATAAAGATAACCAATCTTGGTAATATGCCCACGAGATAGTAAACAATGCAATAATGAAGATTTTATGCCACAGGTTGTTTGAGATTTTGAAATATGAGTGACCGTTGGCTAACCTTCCAACGACAAGGCAAAGATCATGATCAGATCTTGTTAGAGAAAACTCATCACTGGTGTTTGGCCTCAAGATTTATTTCGATCTGCAAATTCAAATATGGCATAGACACTTCATTCGACAAGCTTGGATTCTGGGTAAAAGATTATTTACTAAGACCATAAAAATTGTAAAAATTAACTATTTGGCATAGTCAATTCGCACCAAACTCAACAATGACGGGTCCGGATTTAGGGTTTTAGTGCAGATAACAAACCAACAAAGAAATCAACTAACCTCGTATTTATGCATAGTATTTTGTTGTTTTATTTTATTTTTGTCCCTGAATAGTCCTAGATATTCGATCAAGAAAAGATGTGGGTTCTTGGATGGATCACTTTATCAATCATCGTCACGCAAAAATGCATCGTATGTAAGGGTTAGTCCATCACAACATGTAATCCTGTAATTTGCAATCCCGTAAACAACGAGTACAAAGTAAGCAAAAAGCGACAAGGTTAATTTATTCCACGAGGTCATTTTGATCCCTTTGCAATCGATATTGTTTTCTGGGGAAAAGTTAGATCAAAGTGTATTCAGTTGTCACCATTTAATGTATATTCTCTGCGTATTACTTTGACAATGGAGACCAACTCAAAGAATAGCAACAATAAACTAATCGTTGGAGGATGTTCGAGAGGGGCTTCGCAACGAGCAAATGGGAATGATAATCAACAACTAAAGAAAAATCATTACATCCTTCGATTGAGGGTTAGTACCATTCATTCCAAGAATAGAATTTAGGGCATCCGCTATAGTTTAGATAAATAAAAGAGAAAATTAATTAAGCATATACACCATATCTAGTGTTGATGTTTTTGGTAGCAACGGGAGGTATTCACCTCAAGGACAACTTTTCTTAGAGATGAAGATGCCAAGAAGTCAGAGAATAACCATTGAACAGATCAAAGAAGCCTCAGAACAAATTAGAAGATCCCAGAAGAGAAGTTGGCTCCACAGAAAAATAATAAAGAAGAAACATAATGCTCCAGAAGAGAAGTCGGCCCCACAGGAAAAAGACAAAGAGCAAATATATTTTCCAGGAAGACAAGTCGACCCTACTGGAAATTTGTAATGTTCCCAAGGCATTCCTTGCTTGGAAACTTAGGTTTTAGGCTAAGTATTTTGGTTTATTGTTTGTTGTTTTGCATATCTTCCTTCAAGGCTTACGCTATGGAGCTTATATGGAGTTTACAGTGTGCAAGTGACAAGAATACAGTAATAAACACATCCAAATGACAAGATACAAGAGATTCAACACAATGGAAAAGAAACAACTTCATATCTGACCTTTATTTAGATAGTAGAAGATCCTGATACAATAGATCTACAGATCTAAAACAGTATAACTGAGATCTAGCAACAAAACTGATGGTAACCCTCAAACATGACCAATAAGAGAAGATACAAGCCTCCAAAGGCCAACCAAACACCTATAGGAAGATACAAGATTAATGTCTTTCCCTTCAATAGTTGGAACCCCTCTCCCGGGCTGAGTTGTGCACTTCCCTGTGGCTGTAGCTTACCCATATTTCGACCTTCCTCTTCTAGGCCTCCAAATCCCTCCAAAATTGGTAGAACAGTAGATCGGGGGAATACCAACCCCTTGGCAAAGTCTTGGGCTGATTGGAGATGTTATGACACCTCAAATGAAAGAATCTCCCTGATGTAGTGTGCCCTCCTTCACTAGAAATCGTGCCAAGCTCCAAATAAATCATATGCCAAGAAAACCTTCTCCAAAATGGGCTAGGCAAGGCGCCCTAGGCCCAACAATCAGATCCCAATGGGTTTTGGCCACCAAAACCTCCTCTCTCCAGATCGAATAGTTCTCCTTCAACAAGTGCGCCCTCCTGATGGAAAACCCCAGAAACTGCGCATTGCATCTCTTCTCCACTGGATGAGTAACATGTAGTTGTTGTAGAATGGTGGGGGAGGAATATTGCACCTCTATGACCAAGCTTGGAACAAGAGAGGTGGAATCATTCACCACCGAGTTGATCTCTAAGGTTTGTTATCCCAAAACCCGTTTCTTTGGCTCTAGAGCTCAAGATGCAAAAGTGAAAATGTCAAGAATGAGGAGTGAAGCGTCCTCCTTTTTCCTTTATACCCCTGTTCTAATTCTCAGTTGAGTTAGTTGACCACCTTCTAAGGTTACCTCTTTACTTTTCTTCATGTGGTTTTTTTTCCACTTACTTTACCTTTTTCCCCAAAGTCACTTTTAAATTATAATATTGTGCTTAGGTGAACACTTTGGAGTCTCTTAGTCCCCATTTCTCATGAGACTATAGTCTAGTGCGGACATCTAGACTACTAAGTCTCTGTAATCCTCTTATCAAGAGGTGGGGGACATTACAGTCTCCCATACTGGGAATTGCTTTCCCACAAGCAATTTTGATCCTGCTTTCTGAAGAACCTGTTCATTCTCCCAAGTAGCATCCTCTATAGGCAAATCCTTCCATTTGATCAAGTACTCATTGATGTTCCTCTTCCTTAGCCTCTTCTCCCTTACTTCTAACACTTCTTCAGGTATTAATATCAACTATCCCTCCTCATCCAAGGGAGGTAGTTCCTCAACAGGAGTGATGTGTTTCCCTATGGCTCTTTTCAAACAAGATACATGAAAAACATTGTGTATCTTGCTTCCTAGGGGTAGATCAAGCTCATATGCCACGGCCAATACCTTTCCTTTTACCATGTACAGCCCAAAGAAGCGAGGTTGAAGCTTTTTTGCGCCATTCCTCTTTATAGATGCTTGCCTATAAGGTTGGAGCCTTAAGTATACAAGATCACCAACCTCAAATGTGCGCTCCACTCTGTGTTTGTTTGCCTGTACCTTTTGTTGATTTTGCGCCCTGTGCAAGTGATCCTTTAGCTCTCTGAGTATATCTTGGCTCTGCTATCCCCGATTTCTAGGGATAACTAGGAGATCATGTCTCGAGGCCCACAGGTCCTAGACATGGAGTACTGAGAGCAGGATTGACCTGAGCATGGCCCTGGAGGGCCCATCTTTCTTCTCTTTCATCAGACTCGTCTTGTCAGCAGCAGCAACATCCATCACCTTCGCCTTGGACTTGTATCAGAAAAGGCTCTTGCTCCATGAGGTAATTAATCCAGGTATCAAGGTATGTGTCACTTTTGATCATTATAACCTTTAGATATATGCGTCTTACTCCTTTTATTTCTGACCACTGCTTGGATCTTACATTGACCCACTTGACCATGGTTGGGGGGATTGACAGGGTGTCCTAGCAAGCCTGTACCCATAGGTTTTGGTTTGCCACCGAGGGGATTTCTGAGGAGCCATCGTCCGCTCCCATCATATCATCACTTTTTCATCTTATCTCCCGCTCATCTTTCCCATTCCCCTAGTCTGAGCATTAGGATGATCTGTTTGTGGGGTTGCACCTTATCTTGTGGGAAGAAGGGGCTAAAGGCCCAGAAGGTAAAAGCAGTTGGTAAAAGATAAAAGCCATAAAAATGAAACCTAGAGATGCCTCGCCATAGGATCCCTAAGAATGCAATAAAAGGCCTCTCAGCAAGAAACAAGAGGGACCCGAAGAAAAATAACAAAAACACAAGACCTAGCCAAGAGGATAGGGGGTCTCATCACAAGCCAGCCTATTATGTTCATGGGTACCTAACAGCGTGACATTGCCACTATCTGGTTACCACGCCAAGGCAATGACCTTTGGTTGCATGGCCAATGGAAAGGGGGTCTCATCACGAGCCAGCCTTATCATCTCTATGAAAGTGCTTGTGGGTAACACTGTTAGCTCTGGTCACCACGCCAAGGCAGTGTCCTCTAGTTAGTCCTTGAAATAAAAAATAAAAAAACAAATAAAGAAAAGAAAAGAATAAAGGCAATAAAGGGCTTGGAAACAATTGCATCCATGACAGGTACAGCTCACCTTCTACAAAGGCACCCACAGGTAATATCATGCATCTTTGTCTCTCACTCTACCCGTATGTCTGGACATCCTTTGACCGCATCACCTCGTTTTACATGGCTTGGATGATACCCCTTGGAGACTTTCCTTTCCTTATGAATACTAGCCCAATAGGGTATTTTGTCTTTTTTCTTCGGCTTTGTATTGTAGGTCTTTGTAATATCTTTGAGCTATTGAATGATATATCAGGGTTTTTATGCATATGTTTGATAACATTAATGATGAAACGTGATTGATATTGCTATGATCCCTGTGACTAATGAGCCCATGGAGGGCGAAGTTTTTGATGTGCAGGACCATGCCCGACGGACAGGTACCAGTTGGACTAGTACACATGGGGAGATGATTAGTTCGGACCTCCATGGGGCTGAAGAGCCCATCAGATGGTTGTTGGGACCCCATCAAGGGCAGAGACAGGACAGTGCTTGATTGAGCTTTTGCACCTGAGAAGAAGAAGGACGTTCCATCCGGGACACTTTGGTTGAGCCCAGCCCAGGGGGGTTGACCCACTTCAGGTGGAACGTCTCCCTTTGATGGCCCAGGACATCACCTAGGAGCCATTGACGTCATCTTGAGAGTGTGGCAGTTTGACAGGGCAACTGGCACGTGTGACAGGGTTTGGAGGCCCAAAGAGGGCCAACGTTTGTCATTTTGTGTTGCATTTGCCCTAAAAAGGGGCCAACGTCTCCCTCAGTAGGGCTTGACGTCTTGCTTATGCTCATTTAGGGCTTTGATCTAACAATTTAATGTAAAAACAATATGATTTTGGTTTGTAGCCTTGTCGGCTATTTTTAATGACCTAATTTTAATTAGAGGTCATGATACAATATATATTGAGGAGTTTTTCCCTCATTTTGAAGGACACACAGCTCACTCTCTTGTGAGATCTGATTTTTGCACCCTAGTTTGGGTATTTTGTCTTTTATATGAGGCRCACTTGTTGGAGGAAGGATTTTCTTGGCATATTTTGGCATTTCTCTTGAAGGAAGGTTTACAACTAGGGTTTGCAATGCTATTTCTTCATGATATGTAAGTGTATTTTCTGCAAAACTTCTTAATTGAATGGTTGTAGGTTTGTATTCTTTCATTTATTATAAATTTGTTGATTTAAAACCCTAGGTGACAAGCACACAAGTAGGTCCTTGTTTCATGTACCCTAAAAGAGAAATATTCAGCCATTGAAGAAGGAAAGAAGAGCCTAGCCTTTGCTACACTCTTTTCACTTCTTCCCCTTGTGCTAGTTGTGCTTTTAGAAGTTAAGAAGGAGGAGACGTCACAGGCCTAGGTTATCTACACCTAGGGCCATCCATCTTCTAGGGTTTGGTGATAGGGCCTTGCCATTGCAACACTCTCCCTCACCTTATTCTCTTGTCTTGACTCATCTTTTATGCTAGCGGTTTTGCCAAGTTTGACCTAAGGAAGGAGGAAAGAGCACGAGGCCTTGCTTAAGCAACACCGGAGTGAGCCTCTTTCCCCTAGGGTTTTGACTCTAGGGCCCTGCCATTACAGCACCTTAGAACCTGTTATTGCACAGTTTGTAGCTAGGAGCAAAGGCTATAAAGTAGAAGGCCAAACTGGCGTAACAGGGACCTACCCCACCCAATGTCACCACAATGGGGAGATCCTTTCTATTTAGGAAGGCTAGACCCAAGGGAGACGTCCCTGGCAATCTGGGGTTTGAAAGGGAAAGGCTCAAAGGATTAAGGCTATTTTCCCCTTTCACAGATTACCGCCCAAGAAGATAGTCAAATAAAGTATAACCACGGAGAAGGCACCTGCTTGCGAGACAAGACAACAATAAAACTAGTACGTGCAATAATGGTTAATACTTCATAAATCAGTGACTATCTAAGTTCAATATATGAGAAAATGCAGCAGTAAATATTGACGAAGTCAATGTTTGCAATAATGACAATGGAAATATAATGTTACTTGTCAATAAATACTAGAACAATATAGCATCCAATGAATACTATCACTCCTTGAATCAAATCAATGCATTAAACATCATTCAGTTGCTCACATATAATAGATTGCTATGTCAAGATGAAATATCCTAGGGGTGACGTCAACTTTTTTTAGGGTTAGTTGTTAGTTAGGGTTTCAAGTTTATAAAGTTTTGAAAGTTTGTTTAGTCACTATCACTTCAACGCTAGAGTCTAAGGATCAGTGCCTAAAGGGTTAATGGAGTCAACAAGTGATGGACGCAAGAGTTGAAGGGTAAAAGTTTTCTAAGGACTAGAGGGTAGGTTTTCAAGGTGTTGCTAAAGCAAGGCCTTAAAAATAGAAACCCTAAGAGAGAGAGATTCACTTGGTGTTGCAAAGGCAAGGCCTTGTGCTCTCTCCTCTTTCTCAACAAACGGCTAGCACAATAAGGAAATTTTAACCAAGACAAGAGGTTTTGATGAGGGAGATGTTGCTAAAACAAGATCTGTCAACAAACCCTAGATTGGTACGGCCCTAGTGTAGTAAGCCTAGGCTAAGGACATCTCACTCTTCTTGGTTTCAAAAAGGTACGGCTAGCATGAGGAATGAAGAAAACAAGTGTAGCTAAGGCTAGGCTCTATTTTCTTATTCAATGGTTTAAGGTTTCTTTGTCAGGGGACATGAGACAACAACCTACTTGTGTGGTTGTCCCCTAGGGTTTTGATTCAGCAATATATAAGTAAAATGCAAGAGATTTAAACTACAACCATTCAAAGAGAAGTTTTGCAGGAAAAACACTTACAATTCATGAACAAATATCCAAGCAAACCCTAGTTGTAACACCTTCCTTTCAAAGAAACACCATAAATGCCAAGAAAACTCCTCCTTCAAAAGTTGTGCCTCACTATTTCAGCCAAAAACCCCAATAGGGTGCTAAAAATCAGATCTCACTTGATGAGTGAGTTGTGTTATGTTCAAAATGAGGGAAAACATCCTCAATTTATATCATCCAATGACCTTTAATTTAAAAATTAGGTCATTAAAACAACCGACAAGGCCGACTACTAAAATCATATTGTTTTTACATTTAACTGCTAAATAAAAGCCTAAATGAGCAGTAAGCAGGACGTCTAGCCCCTCTGAGGGAGACGTTGGCCCTTTTTAGGGCAAAACTCAGCACTAGAAGGCAAACGTTGGCCCTCTCTGGGCCTCCAAACTCTACCACACGTGCCAAATTGCTTTGTCAAGGTACCACTCACTGGAGGTGACGTCATGGCTCCTAGGTGACGTCCTGGGGCATCAGAAAACACACGTTCCACCTGCAGTAGGTCAATCCCCCTAGGCTGGGCTCAGCCAAGGCGTCCTGGATGAAAACGTCGTCCTTCTTCTCTAGTGCAAAGGCTCGATCAATCATTGTCCTGTCTCTACCCTTGATGAGGTCCCAGCAACCATCTGATGGGCTCTTCAGCCCCATGGAGGTCCGAACTGATCATCTCCCCATGTGTACCGATCCACCTGGTACCTGTCCGTCAGGTATGGTCCTGCACATCAAAAACTTCGCCCTCCATGGGCTCATTAGTCCTTGGGATCATAGCAATGTCAATCATATTTCTTCATTAATTTTATCAAATGCATGCATAAGATCCCTAGCATATCATCTAATAGCTCAAAGACATTACACTGACCTACTACACAAAGCTGAAGAAAAAGACAAGGTAACCTATTGGGCCAGCATCCATAAGAAAAGGAGAGTTCCCAAAGGATATCATCCAAGCCATGCAATACGAGGTGGTATGGTCCAAGGATGCCCAGACATAGTGAAGACCAGGGGTGGATATTATCCATGGGTGCCTTTGTAGGAGGCGAGCTATACCTGTCATGGATGCAATTCTGCCCTTTATTGCCTTTATTCTTTATTTTATTTATTGCTTTTTTCTTTCTTTTTACTTCAAGGTCTAACTAGAGGACACTGCCTTGGCGTGGTGACCAGAGCTGACAGCGTTACCCACAAGTATTTTCGCAGAAATGATAAGGTTGGCTCGTGATGAGACCCCTTTCCCTTGGCCATGCAACCAAGGGTCACTGCCCGGGCGTGGTGACCAGATAATGGCAACGTCATACTGCTAGATACCTATGAACATAATGGGTCGACTCGTGATGAGACCCCCCATCCTCTTGGCTAGGTCTTGTTTTATTATTTTTCTTCGGGTCCCTCTTGTTTCTTATCGAGAGGCTTTTTATTGCCTTCTCAGGGATCCCTAGGCGAGGCATCTCTAGGTTTTATTTCCTATGGCTTTTATCTTTTACCAGACGCTTTTACCTCCTGGGCCCTTAGCCCCTTCTTCCCACAGGATAAAGTGTAACCCCACAAATAGGTCATCCTAATGTCCGGACTAGGGGAGTGGGATAGATGAATGGGAGATAAGATGTAAAATGATAATATGGTGGGAGCGGACAATGGCTCTTCAAAATCCCCCTTGGTGGCTAACCAAAACCTATGGATACAAGCTTGCTAGGGCACCCCGTTAATCCCCCCAACCATGGTCAAGTGGGTTAGTGTAAGATCCAAGTAGTTGTCAGAAATGTAAGGAACCTGAAGTATATATCTGAAAGTTATAATGATCAAACATGACACATACCATGAT
>SNQJ01S0007720.1:0-14537 GCA_010110895.2 Picea sitchensis
AAAGAAAGAAAAGAGAATTGTGTCAGATTCAGTAAAGAATCACTTGATCCCTGATATTTCCGAACTACAGACAACAAGATAAATGTATGAAGCACTCAACAGGTTATATGAAAGCAAAGACATTAGCCAAAATCTTTCCTTAAGAAATCATCTTTGTAATATGAAGATGGAAAACTCAGAATCTGTCACATCCTATCTTATGAGAGTTTCTCAGATCAGAGATCAGCTTGCAACTATTGGAGATGTCATTAGTGACAAAGAGATTGTAACCACAAAACTAAATGGGTTTCTAACATTTTCGATTCCTTTTGTACAAGGAGTGTGTGCAAGAAGCAAGTTACCCAAGTTTGATAAGTTATGGGCAAATTGCACACACGAAGAATCTAGACTTGCAGACCAACAGAAGAGATTAATTGTTGATGAAGAGGAAGATCTTACAGCTCAAAAGAACAAAATAAGTTCCTTCAGGAAGAAAAATAAAGAAGCTAACTCCGTAAGAGTTCTAGATCAGAAGAAAGATGTTTCAAAGATCAGATGCTACAACTGTCAAAAGTTGGGACACTTTTCCTATGAATGTCCTCAAGGAAAAGGGAAAAGAAAGTATCAAGCACATGTGGTAGAGGAATAGGAATATCCTCCCTCAAAGAAAGCTTTAGTAGAAATTGAGGGTTATGTACTTTAAGTTGAAGATAGTTGATCTAAAGAAAGATAGAAAATGGTTGAGTCCATAGAGCCTCCCCACACACAAAAAAAAACAAAAGATAAGTATTCATGTTTATTCATAGTATCTAGTTTACCTTATCATTACAAGTTAGATTTTTTGTGAGAATTTGAATTAACCTCATTTTATTTCAGTGTCTATGCAAACTTATCAAAGAAAAGGATAAAGAAAGAGATAAAATATTTATTTCAGGTATAATCACTCATGAGAGTGACAAAGAAATCATATTGTAAGTAAGTTTACAAGTCTCATAAGAAAGAACATATGTCGTGACTTGCAAAATTTAGACAACATGAGAAGGACGTATGATATGGTGACAGTTAGTAAAGACCAGAAAATATCCAGTATTTATATAGGAGCAGGAGGCTCCTAAAGATGCAGAATAGAAATGTTCAAGATGAAGAAAAAGATGGATACTCAGATATAGTGGATGAGATGCAGGTAACTACAGGTTGCTCCGGTATCGTTCTTATAGATGTAGAGGGAGCAGGTTGATCTAGTATGAAGTCATAAATAAAGAAATGTTCAAACTCAAGAAGGCACCCAGGATATTACAGAAGAAGAACTTCAAGGATGATGATTATAATTTATTAGTTTGGTGCAAGAGGGAGCCATGTCTTCGAGTTAGAAATGGAGGATCGTGATTTGATGCAGTTAGGAAAGCATATGGATTGTGCCTGGATATTTTGATCAAGATGAAAGTTATCCAATAGATGGATGGTGCCCAACAGATGGGTAGCATGGTATTATACCGTGGAAATATTTTGGACCACAAGAGATTTTTTCAGATCCTATAGCTAGACCTTCGTAGAGAAGGAGAAAGAGAAAAGACCTTCCTAGATAAGGAAAGAGAAATCCTAGAGGTAGACCTTCACAGAGAAGGAAAAGAGAAGAGACCTTCGTAGAGAAGGGGAATGAGAAATTTTCCAAGGTTGGCCTCTGTCCAAGTGTTGAGTTTTGGATACTCTAGGGACATGCTAGATTACCCTTGTAGAGAGGGGTGTGACCACCCTCATAGATAGGAATGTGGATGTTTCTCCAAGGGGAGGCGGGCAAATACTCTCCTCTGTCCAAGGATTGAGTAGCCTGGAACACAAACCTTGACCATGTGGAATGGTTAGTTGGCTCTTGAGGTTTGTGTCGTGATCTTGCTTGGATCATGGAAAGGGAGTCTAGTCTTTCCCAGGCTAGCATATTAGCTTCTCTAGTTCATGTGGGATGACTAGGAGTGAAGCTATGTTAGTAGTCCTCCCTAGTGGATAGATGACTACAAGAGAAGGGAGAACATAAAAGGAATGGAAAAACTCATAGACTATATTCTGTGTAAAGACAAGACATCTTTTGTTTGAAGATAAGATATCGTCTGTGTGAAGATAAGAAAAAAGTATCTTTTGTGTGAAGATCAAAGAAAGAAAGAGTATCTTTTGCGCGAAGATAAAGAGAACAAAAATTTCGATGATTTATAGATATGCTAGTCAGTGATCATAATGCCAGATGACCAAGTGGATTATATTGATGCCTCCTATTACCCAGTTGATGATGTTACCCATTTGATGATGTTTCCCAGTTGATGATGTTATCCAGTGGATGCTTCTACCTAGTTGATGTTGACATCTAGTGACCTGTCAAAAGATAAAGAATATCCTTCTTGTTAAGAGGGAGTGTTAACATATTGTGTAACTGCAAAGAATACTCTTATCCCCTTTTGTGGATAAAGTAAAAGATAAAATATATTTATTATTTGATTAGATCAATCCCCTTTTGTGGATTGATCATGTTAGGCATTGTAATTGACCAAATCCCCTTTTTTGGATTGGTCAAACCCTAATTGTAATATGCAAAGTAAGAAGTCATCCCCCAGGAAAATTAAAGTGGTTCTAACCACCCAGATTGAGAAGTCGGCCCTGCTAGTGAAAAGACACCTCAGTTCAACACCTGCCAGATTGTATAAATAAGAGAGGTCAGTGCCTCATTTAGACACACACTCAACTCACTCATCTAGTGCACAAGTATTGAAGGAAGTTGTAGTTACCAATTGTTGGAAGAAGGAAGAGAGAGAGAGGCGCATCCTTGGGAGAGGAATTTCTGTGTTGTTTGGTTCATTGTCTTGGCATTGTATTGGCTATCTATATTAAGGAATTTTTGTTGGGTTTTCTTCCGCATGAGGGTTTCCCAGGATTAATGTTGTGTACTCTTGTGATTGTGTTTCTCTCAGTGATCCTATCTATGTTATTATTATCTAGTAAATTGAAAGTAACCTAATAATAACAGAAACTTTAACAATTGGAAAGGTACCAGTGTGAATAATATAGCCTCGTTATCCATAATAAGGTTTGTAATATAAAAAAAAGTGGAGTTTGATGCCTAAAAATGGCTCTGAAAGATATTAGATAGTTTTTTGGACCCAATTATCCAAATTGGGACTAGTTACTAAAAAGGATCTACAAGTTGATTCCTCCAATGTTTTCACCCATAATGCATTGAGATAGATGAAAAATAATATAATAATACAATATGGATCCATTTCACACACACTTTCCATTTCCCTCCTTTTTTAGGGACAATGACCAATGGGGAAACACACTCACTATCTAAAATTTGATATTTAAAACCAACATCTAAAATTTTGTGTAGATCTTATTTACAATATCTTTAAGGGCATGATTCATTTATAATTGAGGATATCAAATTGTGTGAAAATCATATGTGATATAAATATGATCTTTGCAAATGTTGGGGG
Source organism: Picea sitchensis (assembly GCA_010110895.2). Taxonomy (NCBI): domain Eukaryota; kingdom Viridiplantae; phylum Streptophyta; class Pinopsida; order Pinales; family Pinaceae; genus Picea; species Picea sitchensis. The sequence continues at coordinate 3,462 of SNQJ01S0007720.1, forward strand.
CAATCCCTTTCAAGTCCTAATATTCTTAGGTAAATGAATAGATTTGAACTTTTGGCAAGTCAATTAACTCGTATTGTTGAATATAATTCAGTTGATTTTTAATGTTTATTTTTTTTGTTGGAAACATTTCAACTATATTGATTAATAGGTTTAAACTTTTAGAGGTGAAAACATCGTCCAAGTACCTAACACTAGTCAAGTCAATTGAAGTTGCAAAATCGTCTATTGGCATTATATATTTCATGGATTTTCATCTGTAAGTCCATTCTCATCAACGTCTTCAATACATTCTTGATTCTAGACTTCTAGTGTGTAAAGGTTTTGCATAAAATTGGAAATAATGGTGTCCTCAGTGACATCCTTTAATTTTAAATATTTATCAATTATGATGATATGTTGGGAAATAAGTCCAAAAAGTGCATTCCATTCCTTTGGACAAATATGAATTGGATCCACGACCTCTAATAATCACCTATATAGAAGGCATAGACTGGTTTTATTGAACTATTAGTCGTGGGAGATAGTCATGTTCCCTAATCAATAACAAATATAGGAATCAATTGTTTCCAACCAAAGCCTACCAAGAACCAAGGGTAGTCATTGAGTCCATATTTTGTCTTCATCACCATGAGATCTATAAGATATTCCCTTGATTCAATTGAGACTACAACATCCTCCAACATTTATTTTGGTTTGAAAGTGGACCTACCAAACATCTATAGAACAACAAGATTTTATCTCAGTATCCCTTGGAGATTGATTTTTTCCGTTGTTTATTTCCTCATTAAATTGATGGTTGTTCCTAAGTAAATCAAAATGTTTCAGATAGCATGGTTATTTGTGGGTATGCCATCGACAGTTCTATTTAGATTAGAATATTGAGTAAGGACCTTCCCCAACATAAAATCAATAACATGTCCTACAACATTAATGTTTTGAGGATCCTTTCTCTTACTTCATCATTTCTTTAGGCATAAGTCTTTAATCAACTTGATGTAGATACAAATGTCTCTAATTGCTTGGATCATAGAAATTTTAATATGTAGATTCTAAAATCTCCTAGAAAGTCAAAATCATATCAAGGATATGTTTTAATTTGTTCTAGTCTCTTTAGGAAAGGTGGAATGCCTTTATGTTGTTAAATATGTCATTGCAGTTGATGTTCAAGAGNTAGAAATTTTAATATGTAGATTCTAAAATCTCCTAGAAAGTCAAAATCATATCAAGGATATGTTTTAATTTGTTCTAGTCTCTTTAGGAAAGGTGGAATGCCTTTATGTTGTTAAATATGTCATTGCAGTTGATGTTCAAGAGTTGGAGGTGGATTCTCTGGATGTTGATCTTTATACAGTTTAGTGACAATAGATGGTAAGGGATTTTCTACCACTTTCCCTTACTGAAGGTGAATATCATCACCGTCAATAATATCTATAGAGTAGGTGGTATGTGTGACCATGCCATTATTACATACCAATTAAAATGAATTATTATTATTTGGGTTTGGTTAAATTTGGGTACGTAGTAGTGGCTGTATTTGAGGCTGGGATTTGTTATTTTTCTAAGGAGGTGGAAAAAATTGTTGTTATTGTGTTGTGTCCATCCTTATTGGGGCCTCTAGGGTTTATAAGGAGCATATCACAATGGATTGTGTGGCTATTGGTATTGGCATAATTTTTTCTACTGAACTTGAGGTATTAGGTGTTTCCATTTCTATTTAGATGCAACTTGGTTAGGATATCATTGAGGAGTTCAATAGGACCACATTGTGGAATGACTCATTCGATTATACCATATAAACTTAAAATACTCAAGGTGCTCAGAAGTCATACCTTGAGGAATTTGTAGAGGCACTCATGTCCTTCATTGATTGATGAAGCTCAATTTCTCCATGTTCTCCTCAACTCTCGAATGCAATGATTTTAAACTAGGAAATCAATGGCATTGACTTGTGTTGTGGTTCTCCACACAAATGTTATGAATTTCACATTATCTAGTGGGCATATATAGCAAGCAAGTTTCTTGGTACATTTTGAACAAAAAACTATTAGATCCTTTTCTACTCTCTCCTACTTCTTTTTAACTTAGAGGGTATCAAATTGACTAGATAGAACATGGAAGATGTCTATCTTCCTATCCTCCAATAGATTTCCAATTTCCATATTATCCAACCTAGTTGTTGATATTGAAGATTATGCAAAAATCCATCTAGAACCTTAACTCTTTCTTGTAGTGAGGTTGAATAATTCTTGAAAAAATCCCTAATCTTGTCATAAGAGCACTTGGAGATGTCTCCATCCATGCATCTCTAAACCCCCTCAAGCGTACTAACTCGGGGAAGTTTTTGAACATCTAGTATACAATTAGTATCCCTTTTATATCTGAAATGGAATCACTTAGAATGATCCTTCAAGGACTCATCTTCCCCTCGAGTCATTGATAAAGTTTCATCTCTTGTTTTTGTTTCCTTACAATAGTATTGGTACTTTCTTATGAATATTCTCTTCATTTTTTTCCCATGTACAAATACATCCCATAAATATTCATAAACCAACAAAGTGTTGCATCCTTCAAGGTAGAATTATAGTCTAAGCTTGTGTGCATCAACCTTGTAATAATAAGTTATGCAAAAAAAAACCAATTAAAATAAGAAAGTCTCAGTGTCCTCTATAGTGACTCCATGGAAATGAGGAAGGATCACGTGATTTATTTTCTTGATTCTTACTTCCTCTTCTGTTTCCCAAATGGGGAACTAGAAAACCATAGGCTCATATTTTATTCTCTCTTATTCCATAGTTAATAGAGAATGAAACCCCCAAGAAGATTAAGAAGATTCAAAACCTTATAATTGTTCATATGTTTGGGTTTATAATAATTATTAGTTACTTTTGTAACAATTTCTAAAACAATTAATCTTTCTTGTTCAGTTCCAATCTTCTCAATAATCCCTTATATTCCTTTCTATGCTTCGCATGATCTATTTTCTTCATTCTTACTTCCTCGTTTGTTTCCCAAATGGGGAACTAGAAACCATGGGATAATTTTCTACTATGTCTTATTCCATAGTGAATAGAGAATGAAACCCCCAAGAGTATTAAGAAGATTCAAAATCTTCTAAGTTTTCACGTGTCTGGGGTTTATAATGATTATTAGTTACTTTTGTATCAATTTGTACAACAATTGATTTTTCTAGTTTGGTTCCAGTATTCTTCACAATCCCTTCTATTACTTTCGATGTCTCACTAATACATGTTACAACAAATTGGCTCATAAAATATTCAAAGGAACATTCATTCTTCACTTCATGTTTTTAACCAACAACTTAGAAAATCTTTCTTGTTCTCTCCTACTACTCTTTGCTTACTTTTCACTAGAGTTATTGGATTTTGGTAAAAATAAACCTAACTTATATATTCTTCAAATAAAACTACTAAATGAAAAAAATGTTGGATTACTGAGAGGGGGAGTGAATCAGTAATAGCACAATTATAATCCTTTTTATCCAAATAATCCAAGTGTTATATAAATGTAGAATTATTATCCAATAATGAGCAATAAGAAATGAACAATCACACACATACACAGTACACTAGTGTTTTATGTGGAAACTCAAATCGGGAGAAAACCACATAACTCTTTTTCTTATATGTCTTGAAGAATTACATTCGTTGGAAGAACCAACTTCCTTTGTTTTCCAGCTGCAACTGGAAGGAGGCTCCAACCCCCTAGTTTCTCGGGATACAACCTGAGGGAAGCTCCAACTCCCCAATTCTTTGGCTACAACCTAAATGAGGCTACAACTATTACACATTATTTTCGTCATCCCTATGACTGTTAATGATGTAAACCTTTATGTAGTCTTCAGAGGGGTCAGTGACCTGAGTTCCTGAAGAAAGAAGGGAGAAGTACTTTTCCTGAGAAAAGAAGTTGCATTTTCATTTATGAAAACCCTATTAAAGAGGATGTTCGTAGGCTACTATATAGGCAGGGTGCAAGAATGCTTGATTCTCACAGGTTGCACCATAGTTGGGTTGCGAGAGGTTTGTAGGTTTCTCTATAGGTAGGGTGCAAGAATGCTCGTACGTGGGAAAAACGAGCATCTTCTCAATGCTTCTAGAAGGAGAAAATTCCATGGTGAGGTGGTATCTGAATGATTTGTATCTTACTCACTTTCATGATTTAGTAGGATCATCCTAACCTCCTCACCTTATCCTCTTCAGCTTATAAAAGGAGAGGAGCTCTCATGGAGAAAGTTAGGTTTTTTTTGTCTTGGGATTGTTAGCTTGGTTAGAGTGGCTTTGAGATTTGCTTTGTCAAGATAGATTGTGAGTAGCTATCAGGTCCATGGTCTCAGAATCCTTGTAGCAAGAAATGTGTGGGGAACGAAGGACAGTTGGAAGGGAGCTTACAACATCAAGGCAATGGTTGTAATCTCTCTTTCACATTTAATATGATACAGTAACACGATTCTTTCCTATAAATCTTGTTGTGTTTTATTGTATGATTCCTTGATCACATACATAGGTTTATATTGATTTTATGCTATTACTATCACTTTGGTTGGTTGCATTCTTTTGCAGGATCATCATTGTATGAGAATTGGAACGGAGCTAGGATGGCGATGGAGAGAGGAAGTGGCGTTTAAATGGTATGTCACCTATCCCTCTTTAGTTAGTAAATTCAATATATAAAACTTAAAGAAAGCATCATGTTCTGGTGTGTTTTGTTCTAGATCTAGCTGGATCTAGGGAGATCAGTTAGTTTCAACACCTACCGATTTATCCGATAACAACAACCCCCTATGTTCTCCGGCTACAACCGAAAGGTGGCTACAACCACCTGTCCTTTCCCTGTCCAACCACCCCCTGAAGTAGAAGTAGAATGATGGAACCACTGTCACACTATCACTGTGAGATATACCATTGTAAAACTGTACAATAAACCTAAACCATGCATCAACCTATACCTCAACTTGTAATCAACTTGTATCATAAACAAGTGCATCAACCATGCACCAACATGTACCAAACAACCTGTAATCAACCTGTAGCATAAACAAGTGCATCCAACCATGTACCAAGTATGTACCAATCATGTGTCAACTACTCAAAAACTATGAATCATCAATATGTACCAACATCATCAACTATAAACCTCATGTATGTGTCAACTCATCAACCACTCCTCTCAACCATGTACCCAACTTGCACCTCAACCAAAATCCCTCATCAATATAATCCTCCAAATATGAGTTATAACTCTTTAATAGACCTGGTTTATATGATCACATACCTACAAACCTTCCTTAACTTTAAACAAAAAGAGACTAGCATTTACATCAAAATTTTCTTTAGTCTCACATGACTAGTTTTGGATTAGTCAACAACCCTAACTTGAAATAATCATAACTTTGTAACTGTAATGAATAAATATCTGAAACTGATACAGAATATTCTTCAGTGTGTTTTATTCAATTCATCCAGGTGTCACTACTTGGAACCTCTCAAAAAATTAGTTATAGAAAAAATGGCATACCTTGTTGAATTCTGGCTTATTCTGGAGAGCGACCTTGTAGAGCATGCCCCACATAGAATATTTATTGAATAGATAGGAAAATATTACATATAATAATAAAGACTATAATATAACAAACACATTTTGTATTACTTAATTTGGATCTTTTATGAAGAAGTTATGACGTTTTTACCCGAAACACCTATTTTAGACCAGTTTCAGGACTAGCCACAAACCCTATTTTCCACGGAGTGTAACTACAAAAATACAACGAACACAAGATGATTTTTTACCACAGATACTTGGATATGTTTCCTCAATGGAATAGAAACTTCACAGTCTGAATCATTCTAGAAAAAATGTTATTGCAAAAATGGTGAGATGACCTGTAAATAACATACCTTAGAAAGCATCATCAAAGGAATTTATCCTTCCTTGAATTCTGGCCTTCTTTTCTTCACCTTTCCTCAGAAATTCGGCTTAGATATAATTTGGTTACCTCAGACACCTATATATATTAATAATATCAAGTGTGATGTAAAATGAGAGAGACTTGCCTCTTATTTATACTCTCCAAGTAGTTTCCTTAAAAGCATCTTCTAGGTCACTTTGCCCACTTTCCTTATTTTAGGGGTAACCCACTTCTAATTTCTCGATTGAATTTATTATTTAAATAATTTATTTTGTATTCACTTTGAATTATAGTGCACTCATCACTTCACTTTATTGTTTACCTTTAAAATCTCTTAAACCACTTTGACTACTTTGACCTTTTGGGGCTTCTAGATGACATATGAGGGTCCTCCAACTTCGTAAGGCCATAACTCTCAAACCGTGAGGAGTTATGTGATGTTCCACATAACACTAGAAATGGAATGACATGTAATATCAATATAGAATATTATTACCTGAAAATATATCAAAACTCATACCATTATCCATCAAACAAACTTGGGCCCATTACCCAAACTTGGGCTCTCCAACTTCTCATGGCCATAACTCTCTAACCGTGAGGATTTATGTGACATTCCACATACCACCGGAAATGGAATGAAAAGAAATATCCATCTAGGATATTTACACTGAAAAATTCACTGGCCTTCATCTCATTATTCCACAAATAATCATGGTTTCTTTAACCATACTTCTAGGATAACTCAATTCGCAAAGCGTCTTCTCGTGAGGGATTTCACCATAAGGTGACCACTTTGGAGTTCATCCATTTGTAATTATTATCAACCATGACAAGACAATAATGAGTCATCTTTACATCAAATAAACTTGATTCCATTACCCAAACCTTTGTGCCACTAGACTTTCTTCAAGGGTTGACATCAATGACAACCAACCTTAATCAACAATCTCCCCCTTTGGCATTGATGGAAACATTCTAATGCAATACTGAAATCATTTCATGCAATACTGAATTCATATCACTCTTTCTCCCCATGGAACCATGCCTCTGTCCTCTGCATCTATGTGACCATTTCTCCCCCTAGAACCATGCCTATGTCCTTTGCATATGATGAATCTCCCCCCTTTTGTCATCAATGACAAAGGTATATTTCCATATGGGGTTTCTCCCCCTAACTGAACTGTCCTCTTTATGGTGCTTCCTCGTGTAAATCTAAGACATATAAGATAAGCATTCAAAAGAATTCATTTTGGAGTATAAATAACTCTGAGTCTCGGGCGAAGATACTCAAAGGCTTCCCCTGGAAGTGGTTTTGTAAATATGTTTGCCATTTGTTCTTTTGTGTCTCACATTTGTTGGCCTTCCTTTCCATAGCTCGTAAGGATTTTTGTCGGTGTTGTTTCTGAGCATTACTTTGTTTTGAATGTGAATTGTTGTATGCATTGCTTGTGTCCAAAAAATATATGTCAATTTTGAATCCATTAGCATTGTTCAAGCCATTTCCTATACTATCATGTTCTTTCTTTCAACAACTCCATTATGTTGAGGTGTCCTAGCAACTAAGAATTTCCTTTTTATTCCATGATTGCTGCAATAGTGCATAAATTCCTTTGAAGTGAATTCTCCTCTGTTATCAGATCTCAAGAATTTGATTCTTGAATCCATCTCATTTTCAACCATTTCCTTGTAGATCTTAAAGTTTTCAAAAGCTTCTGACTTATTCTTGAGAAAGAAAATTACAGTCATTCTTGTATAATCATCAACTAATAACATAAAGTATCTCTCACCTTTTAAGCCCTTTGTTGTAGTTGGTCCAACCAGATCAGTATGCACAATTTCCAGTGGTCTTGTTGTTGAATATTCCTTTTATTTGAACATGGTCTTTGTTTGATTTCCTTGTTGACAATGCTTACATAAAGTGTTGGTTGGTTTCTTGATCTGGGGGATTTCTCTGACTTCTTCTCTTTTTTATGACTTTGACAAGATTATCAAAATGCATGTGACCCATTCTTCTATGCCATAGCCAACTTTCATCTTCCTTTCCTAGACACAATTTTTTATTTCCAATTTCACTTAACATATATATGTTGCTTGAAGTTATTGCAGCTGTAGAAATCAATTTCCCTTAACCTTATTTTCTTATCTCACACTTTTGTGAATCGAAAGTAACTTTATGACCTTGTTCAAACATTTGACTCACACTTAGAAGATTATGTTTCATATCTTCTACTAGTAGAACATTTTTTGTCTTTTCATTCTTGTTCCCAATTCAGACTGTGCCTTTTCCAATGATTTTGGTTGAATCATCATTTCCAAAAGAGACTGATCCATCTATTTCCTTTCGTAATGTAAGAAACTTGTCTCTATCACCTGTCATGTGTTTTGAACACCCACTGTCAACATACCAATCGTGTTTCTTCTGCTTAGCTTGTAGAGCGAGTGTGCATTCTTCATTTCTATATTGATCTTGCTTTCTTATCCATGTCGTTTTATGAGGTTCATGTCTGTGACTGTTGTTATTCTGTTGAGGTTCTTTAGGAGGGATTTCCATTCTGCAATCTTTGGCCACATGTCCAAAATTGTTACATTTGTAACATTCCACTTCAGTGCTCAAAGATTCAAACATGTTGTAACTTCTTCTCTGTGTTTCACTAGGTATTATTGAGTAACCCTTTTATGTATGATTCTCAAAGTTGTTATAGTTCCTGTTCTTAGCTCTGCAATTCACAACTTTATGTCCAAAATTATTACATGCATAACATAAAAAAAAATATATAGTTTGATACCTAGGAGTTGAGGATATTCTTAAGGGAGGTGCTCTTATGAATCCTTCTTCTTCTTGAGGCCTATCAGTTGGTTGTTGATTCTGAAATCTGACTCTTCTTGGTGGAGGAGTATCCATGTAATATTCCTTGTATATCCTTCTATCCCTTTTGATTGTTTCTGCATAGCTTTTTGAATATGTTTCTTGCTCTATTGTTTTGGAGCTTGATCCCTTTTCTGTTTGATTGTATCCAAGTTTTCTCTTGTCAATGTGATATTTTTTACTGTTGATAATGTCATCCAAAACTTTTGAGCTATTCTGCATATTTTTCTTTTGAATATATTTTCTGAGTGTGACAGTCTCTGCTTCCAAGTTTCCAATGATCATATCCTTTTCTTCTAGCTTTTCTTTGAGTGCTTCTTCAATTCTATTATCTTCTTCTATTTGAACCTTCAATTTTCTGATCATTTGTTCTAATTCTCGAGTGTCCTTTTTCTTGTCTAATTCTGCTTGTAGTTTCTTGTTCTTCTTCTTTTTTCTTCTGATAAATTCTATGGCACACATTAATTCTTCTCGATAGTCAACTTCTGCCTCTTCAATTTCTTCTTCGACTTCTTCATTTTCTTCTTCGGCTTCTTCATATTATTCGTCAGTCTTTTTTTCCAAAGTCTTTTAATACCATGAATAGAACTCTTCCTGTCTCACTGTCACTGACTTCATCTTCATCTAATGATGAGATGTCTTCTTTGGTGCATAAGCTATTATTGAAAATTTTCTTTGTAGTTCTTCTGCCTTTTGAGTAACCTTCATCATTTATATTTTTCTTATGAGGACATTTGTTAGAAAAATGACCAATACCATCACAATTAAAACAAATTAAAGGAAGCTTACCTCTATACCTATCATTGGTTCCCTTGTTGACGAAGTTGGCCACTTCTTCATCATCTTCTGAGACGTCACTGTTGTTGCTATATTCTTCTTGTTTTCTTTTCTTTTGCTTTGATCTTTTGGATGCTTTGAAGGCTGCTTCTTTTACATCTAGATTTTCATGTTCAGTTCTCATTTCATATGTCATGAAGATTCCATGCAGTTCATCCATGCTTATTGAATTTAGATATGATCTTTCTTATAGTGTTGATATCTTAGGGTTAAATATCATAGGAACAGATCTTAGTACCTTTTGAACAATTACATATTCTTTGATTTCTTCTACCAATCCTATTATTTCATTCACTATTTCATTGACTCGTAATAAGTAGGCTGCAATATTCTCATCTTCCTTCATTTTGAGTTGTTCGAACTGACCTCTGTAAGTTTGAAGCTTTGCTGATTTGACTTTTGTATATCCTTCATAAATGTTCTGAAGCTTGTCCCAAATCTCTTTAGCGGATTTACAATGTGCAACTTTGGTGAATACCATATCACTGAGACCATTCAAAAGTGCATTTTTGTCTTTGGAATTATTCTGACCGAGTTTCACTGCTTTTTCATTTGTTGGCAGAACGGTTGGTGATGTGTATCCATCTACAATTGATTTCCAAACTTCAAATCCCTCTGCCTATATATATGTATTCATCCTTATGCTCCAAAAAACATACTTATGTCCATCAAAATGTGGTATTCCATTTTTATACAAGTTGGTACTCTTCATGATCTACCTATCAGTGGTTAAACTGATTTATGAAGGAACCTGCTCTGATACCAATTGTTGGATTACTGAGAGGGGGGGGTGAATCAGTAATAGCGCAATTATAATCCTTTTTATCCAAATAACCCAAGTGTTATATCAATGTAGAATTATTATCCAATAATGAGAAATAATAAATGAAAAATCACACACATACACAATACACTAGTGTTTTATGTGGAAACCCAAATCGGGAGAAAACCACAGAATGTTTTTTTTTATATGTCTTGAAGAATTACATTCACTGGTAGAACCAACTTCCTTTGTTTTCCATATGCAACTGGAACAAGGATCCAACCCCCTAGTTTCTCAGGCTACAACCTGAGGGAATCTCTAACTCCCCAATTCTCTGGCTACAACCAGAAGGAGGCTGCAACCCCCTATGTTCTTCGGCTACAACCACCTGTCATTTCCCCATCCAACCGCCCTGAAGTAGAAGTAGAATGATGGAACCAATGTCACACTATCACTGTGAGATATACCGCTATAAACCTGTACCAATAAACTTGAACCATGCATCAACCTGTACCTCAGCCTGTAATCAACTTGTACCATAAACAAGTGCATCAACCATGCACCAACCTATACCAAACAACCTGTAATCAACCCATAGCATAAATAAGTGCATCCAACCATGTACCAAGTATGTACCAATCATGTTTCAACTACTCATCAACTATGACTCATCAATATGTATCA
>SNQJ01S0007720.1:38904-51626 GCA_010110895.2 Picea sitchensis
ATGTATGATAATGTAAAGAATGTAACTATTACTTATCATATAAAGGAAAAATGAGGTTTTTACCCTGTATGGGTTTCCTCGGGAAATATCTCTCTGTGTTTCTCATATATGTGAATGATGCTGAAAGTGCCATTGTTTATTTCTCTGCATTATTGTGATCATCATGTTTCTGCAAAGAGTTTAAAAGAAGCATAATTGTTTAAGCACGGTAACAACTGATTCACCCCCCCTCTCAGTTGTCCAACAAAATTATTGTTAGACATTACAAGCAGGAATGATACTCAGGATAAAAACATAGAGGATTCAACAAACTTTCAAGATCAGATACATTACTTTAAGTACATGGGTAAAAAAAAAAGAAATCACAATATTTTACCCGTTTCTACTGAATATCTCTAGGTGTCAAGAGCTGTAGTTTTTAAAAATAATATTACATATATTACATATGGATTGAAATTAATTACATAGTTGCTGTCACCATCCATTACCAATACCAATTCGGGGTATCCTACTTTTTGTAAGGGTTATGACACTAGTATAATTTTATGTCCTGGATTACTCTTCCTGAAAGCAATCCCCACAACAGAGAGCTAGTTTACCAAAGAGATTAAGCAACCTTGCCTCATGATGATGTGTTCAGTATGATGATGTGTTTTATGTGGTCTGAAGCATAATAAACCAAAACTGTTATATATATATATGATAAGAACAAAACTCCTCTCTATCATCCGAGACTGTTTTATATATATATATATATATAACAAAGTGTGTTAATTATGGTTTTTCTTGCATATGTGATAGGGTTAAAGCTGGCAAATGCTCATATGATTTCATGAACTAAATATGCATATTGGAATAATCATTAAAGCTGGGATCATTCGATTCTGGACTCGCGGTATACAAATCATTAAACATGGATATTTCTACAGTTGCAGCAGTAGTTTCTCCCTTTGATTGCTCAGCCAGAAGCTGGAGCTCATCTCAGTATTGTGATGAGTGCCCAGGTCTTTTGTGCAATCAACACTAAACACATAGTAAATTTGAGTAATGAAATTACACCTTTTTATAATACATGGTTTGCACCTCTTGCAAGCTCACCTTTTTCAAAATTGATTGTTTTTTGTTTTCATTTCATAAAAATATGAAAGCACTCATTTTTTCCATAAATATAGGCCAAAAAATATGAATGAAAAATTAATATATTCATATATTTTTCATATTATTGAATGCTATAAAACAAAATGCATTTGAAAAATAGAAAAATTAGAAAAAAGAAAATGTGGTTTTTTATCTTTTGAAACTTTAATACTAAACATGAAACATGCATATGAAACCCCAAAAAACTAAAAAAGCTTACGTGACATCATTGAAATTTTTTAACTCTTAGTATTTACCAATTGAAATATAAATTTGCATACTTTTATCAAAATGAAATGCCTCTTATTTATATGAGTTTTCAGCGTAACTCTTCAATTTCTGTAGTAAACAGAAGAGCATTGTAGCTTTTTTTTTAATCTCTAATAGTAAAGCTAGTATTAACAATAATGCCGAAAATTCTCCTATTTTTTTTATAATCATCAATTCCCAAACTCGCTATCTTTATCGATTCAAATGGGGATAGATAAATGACATTCATGCCTTAAACCCTCGTTCTTTTGAAAATAGTTTAAAAGTTCATAACATGTATTCAAAACATAAAAAAAAATTATTTCTTTAAAAATAGTTTAAAGGTTTAAAGAGGTTTAAAGGTCGACAACATGTATAGTTATTTGATTAGGATAAGATTAATCAGATTGTTAATCTTCTAGTTAAGATTCACAGTTTACAGTACAAAATTAAAATTCGATATTGAAAAGAGTGAGAAGATGAGTTAGACCAGTTATTCTCTTGGTTCCTTAGGTTGTTCAGCTTAGTTAACTTTATTAAAATCAATCAATCTATCCATAAATTGATAGTCTTAAGTTGTTTTGACTTTTTTCCAGGGATATTGTCAGTTTAAGTTTGGCTTAAATCTAGCCACAAATTATTGAATCTACAAATTTAAGTGGCTAAGTTTGTATTATTTGAGTGCCCCATAAATTTTTCAAAAATTCATTTATGAATTCAAAAATGCAATTTAAATAACACAAAATTGTTATTTCTTTCAAATTTATGTTGTCCAATTCCAACAAAATAAAAGTAAAACATTTTTACACTATCTTCTTTGTTTCCTGAAACAAAGAAAAACAATGATGATATTGGGAAGTGCTCTTCTTCTAGGGCCAGACCTCAACATCTCTTCATAGAGGAGTGACATTCTTCAGAGTGCCTTCAATGGCAGAGTCTCGACCATGGGGTTTTGCAGTCGAAGGTTTGTCAGAGTGGTTTCGATCCCACAAAGTTGCTCGCCTACTTTCTTTCTTCCCGGAGTAATTGACAGATTCTTCCATGAGTAATTGACAGACAGATACATGATATCTCTTCCAATTGGTGGCAGTCACTGTGTCATTTAAACTAGCGCCTGGTTGAAACACAACCCAGTTGTTGGCAACAACTATCTTCTCCTCGATCTGCATGCAGAATATCCAAAGATGATACATGGCAAACATGATATATATTTTCTAGCTAATTTTTTTTTTAAAAATGGTGTCCCGATACTTTTTAAATTCTGAAATTGATAACCCCAAGTTTGAGAAATAGATAAAGTGCATGCATGTTTGCTCTATCTCAGTGTTGCTCTGATATGTCATGATGTCGTTAAAGGTTCTTGGGAGTGAAAGTGAGGAAGCGTTGACAAAACACTTGGCTAATCCAGGTAAGAAACACATTTCAAAGGAATGAGTTGATCCACACATTGATGCTAGGAAAATTGCCTCTTGAGGAGAAAGCATAGGTTCATGATATTGAGTGTTGTGAACCTAGAGATATATGAATACTCATTCCAGCTCTAGTCACACTAAAGAGTCTAGGTATAATGTGAACACTAAAGAGTCTAGGTATAATGTGAAATAATTTGGGGAGTGTTGTGAACATAGAGATATATGAATATTCATTCTAGTTCTGGTTATATTAAAGAGTTCAGGTATAACTTGACATAATATAATATAGGGTTACTGTCAATTATAGGGTTAATGTGAATGTTGCCAATTTTATCTTTATTTAATTGTATGTGAGTGTAGATACTTTAGTAATATTTGTATTATCATTTTCATTGTGATAGTTTGAGAGAAAAATTGTGGAGGAGATATGTTCTATTCAAGGAGTAAAAGTAAAGTGTAGATTATTGTAAGAGACAATAATCATCACTGAAGTAATGGCTCATGTTGTATGATATGGTTATTTGGGTTAATATTATTGATTGCATTTGATGTAGGGTAATCCTTATTTTGATTGCAGATTTCATACATCCAATGGACATGGAGCAAAGTCAACATAAGTCAATGGTTGAATTTGCTCCATGTTTGTTGGATATATGGAATATGTAATCCAGTTCACTTAGGGTTTGATGTAGCCAATTTCAAATGTGCATATATGCAAATATAATAGCACGAGGGCCTTTAGATTTATTCAAAAATATTAAATTGTTACCCTACTCACCCTCAAATTTATCATCTATACATATATGAATCCCATAATCAAAGGCTTCACATGTGATCTCTTCATGAAGTTTCATGTGGAGAGACTTTGACTTTCCTGTGGTTTTCCATGAAGAGGATATGTGGTCTTTCAACCCTGCTAGTTTCTTGTGATGTCGAAAGGTGGGGAATACAGGTCCTTGCGAATGTACAACTTTTCACAGTGTGTTTGTTCAACTTGTGCAATATCTCTTCAATTCTTTATCCAACTCTTCTTAAAAGTATTATCATTCCCTTTTTCCTTTTCTGTAAATTTATTTTTCTTATGTTACAAAAGTATCCATTTTCTTTATTTTGCTAATTTGCATATTGTATCCTTTGATAACCCCTTCTAAAAATTCTGCACAAAATAATGAGACATTCTTAAATAATATATAATGTTTGCTTATAAAATAGAATATATAAAATAGACATATATTTGTAGCATGCCCATATCATCTAACAACTACATTTTGTAGGAGCTTTTACAGTGTTTGTCCATTATTTCACACTTCATCATGACTATAGCCTTGTACCAATCATATCCATGACTATATCGAATGTTCTTACCTCATCTAGAACAACATATACATAAAAGAAAACTTGTTATGGTTGTCTTTTTACTTATTCCACTTATCATCTAGTTCTTTAGCTTTAGAAGGAAATTATTTGTTAAATTTCCATGTAATGTGCTTAAATCAATCAATGTGTTTATAATTACATATTTAAATTTATAGCAAAAAATTCTCATCAACACCTTTATTAAGCTGTTAATTTAATAAAGCATAATCATAAAATTCACAAGCTTAGATGCAAGTTACAATTTATATTATATTCAAAAATTATTATTTTTAAATGTAGCAATTAGTTAAGAGTTTTAATTTTTTTCGTATACTACAATATCAAAACTTACACTAAATAAAGTAAGAATAAATAAATAAAACACCATAACATCAAAGATATTTTATAAACTAAATCTTAAAATGATATTAGATTTTGTGTACATCACAAATGCCAAAGATGATCTCATAAACCTTAAAATAGATTATAATGTAATTATTATCTTTTCTTTTCAATGTTATATAATACTAATACTAATAATAATCTATTTTTAAGGTATACATACCCTACTCCCGTGACCTGTTAAGAGGAAACACAAGTTCTTAACCATTAGGTCCACTCATGTCAATTGGGTGTAGCTTGGATGGTTGTGAAGAATGATTGTTATCCTCCCCACAGGAGTTCAATTCTCATAATAATGTGAATAAAACTCATAATGAGTATATTGTAATGACTTAGAGCCTATATGTATTGGAAAGCTACCTTTAATTCCTATTTCCTAGTAATTAAAATGAGCATATATCAAAATGGACTTAGGAGCCCATGCATGTATTGAAAGCTACCTTTAATTCCTTTTCCTAATTAATATATATATATATATATATATATAGGTATATGGAGTATATATATATATATATATATATATATACTGTGAGAACCTTTGCCCACAAACAAGTAAATCACAACACTGACAAATGGGTTTGTGACCTTTAAAATAGATTATTTATCTTTTAATTCTAATAACACTTTTAAATTTATTATTAAAAATTTACATTAATTAACCCTTTAAGGTGAAATAAATAATAAGTTTTATTTTGAATGAAAATTTTTATTTCAAATTAGAAATTGCAATATGACAATGAATCATGATTGGAATTTCAAAACTAAAAGTTCTGTCAAATTTGATGGGTTTGAAAATTTATCTCCACAGTAAACAAAACTACTAATATGACAATGAACTATATTTGAGTGACAATTGAATAACAATTTTACAGTTAAATTCCATTTTCATGATAAACAAAACAACCAATCAATATGACAATGAACCATATTTGACAATTTACCCGTTAAATTCCATCTCCACAATAAACAAAACAACCAATATGACAATGAGCTATATTTTGACTGACAATTTACCCTGTAAATCCCATCTCCACAGTAAACAAAGCAACCAATATGACAATGAACATATATTAATCAAACCAACGAATATGACAGGTATTAAATGCTGGGCGGTTAAAGCTATGCGCCATTATAGCTGTTATATGACACATGAAGGCTATGTACTATTGTCATTGCTCCGTGACAAGCCTCAGTGACAGTTGTGTGTCTGTTCGAAGCTAATACACATATCTGTAACAGTTTATACGACAAACATATCATTGGCAAGTGAATTCCTCGGTTGAAATGCAAACCTGCTTCGATGATGTTTGTTCTGCCTTATGTCTAGAGCTGCCTTTTGTTTTGGTAGCTGTTATGGAATTCTTGTTTGTTGAAACTGGTTTTTATTTCGTCCACACTTTCTGTAACAGGAAACTCCAGTCTTCGGCTCTATTAATCATCCATCGCCAAAAGCTCCATAGCCAGCAGCATACCTTTGTTTTGTTTTGTTCTAGCTCCATTCATAACGAAGTCAGAACGCAAGGCAATCTTGAATTGCATGTCGACCCATGCATGGGTTCTACGCACTCCATAAAGAAAATGAAACCCTAGCCCCTCGAAGCAAGTTTAACAAGAGAGGCTGCTGAATCTGCCCTGCTGCCAGGATCAGGAGACAGATAAATCTAGGTGTGCCTTGCTGCAATTTCTTGACAGAGGTAAGGCAAAGATCGATTTCCAGAATCTGATTTAGTATTAGGTGATTATGAATCAAATGCAGCTGGAGTTTGTTCTGTGTCTGTAATTCTACATCTGGATCGGATCAGAAGTATCGACATCTCTTGTAATTTCAATGGACTGTTCTGTTAACACATTTATGTCTCTTCAACTGGACAAACGCATGCCTAACAAATTAAAAATATATATATCTTTCTCATGCACACAGTTATGGAAAACGAGAATGAGTGAACCAAATCATTGAATCCAGGGATATAGTGTTAGTAGTAAAAAATCTATGTTTTGGATTTTTTAGAATTTTTTTTGTATGCCATATCTAAAACCCTAGATTTTATTAATAATTATAATAATTTAATTTTAAGATCATTCTAAGTCAGATATTAAATTGGTATATGAGATTTCTCTGTTTAGTAAGGTTAAAGTCTATTAAACTATACATACCCTAATTTTTTCTGGATTTATTTAGATTTTTTTCTGAAATCTGGAAATAAAGTGTTGGACCAGCAGATCTGAGTGGCTAAGTCTGTATAATCTCAAGCCCATTGAAGTGGGGCCTCTATCCCACAGGGCATCTAGTCCACTTTGTGGGAATTAAACCAGGGTGGAGAGGATAAGAAACATGCTACCCAACTTCCAAAGCTAAAAACCCTAGACTTTATTAATAATTATAATAATCTAGTTTTAAAATCACTCCAAACCCCACACCAAATTGGTATATGAGATTTCTTTGTTTATGAAAAGCTAAAATCTATTGAACTATACATACCCTAATCCCAGTTGGCATTAGACTTGAGCTTGAAATTAATATAACTCAGCTGTAAGTTATATGGGTTCACAATCCTGTAAATGAAACCCTGATTTATCTGATGAAGCATAATCAAACCTTCTTTTGAAGTGATGTCCTGGTAGATGCCCAGGTAGAAGATATTGAATCTATTCATTGATCTGGTTTTGATTTGCTTCATTTCTTCTTTATTTGTATGATTTTGATCTTTACTTCACCCTACCTCTTCTTCTTGATTTGAATTTATGACTTCTTAGAAAGAAGCACAATTTCTTAACCATTAGACCCACTGAAACTGTATATGTATGTATATTATGTAAATATAATATTTATTTATATATTTATTAATAATATAATAAAATTTATTTATCATTTAATTATTTAATTTAACTTATTTAGATAGGAATTAATCACTTCCTTAACTTGTTTATCTTTTAAATTCAATATAAAAGAAATTATATGTATACATTAGCATATCACATGTATCTAAATAGTAGTAAAATTGCTAGAGGGTATTTTGTCCTATTGTATTTAAAATGGTAGATTTTAGTAGTCAAATCCTAAAAGGTCCTTTGTTCTTATGACCTTAAAATTAGATAATGATAATGATTAATATTATTGTTATTGCTATTTTTAAGTAGTTTTAGTATTTGACTCATTTTTTCCTTCATATACTTAAATCAAAACTAAATGGAATGGTAAAACCTTTTGTCTTCACAATTAATGGGAGCTAACTAATCAAGATAGTTAATTTAATTCTACTATTGTGTAGGTAGACTATGATTTTAATCTCAATCGATCACTCTATATAGACTATGGAACTAGTGAATGATTTTTTTTTCCATCCTTCTAAGTAATTAATGTGCATTTATTTACATGTTAGCTTGTACTTACTATTAATTATTGTTTTAATTTCATTTCTAGTAAGTTTTGATTAATAAATGATTTTTTTTACATAAACATTAATAATTATTGGGTTCACCAATGTCACCCACAATAAGAGTTTCAATGTACACTACTTGTACCTCCAGGTATTTCAACAATTATGAGGAATCACAAGAATAAGGAGACTAGAGTACATATCCATTTTTTTGGAGCTGATCGACCTTCCTTATTTATATCATAGGAAGATTCGATATGGGCACTTCTAGTTCATGATCCTAGAGTAAGAATAAGGGGACTAGTTAGGGTTATGTCCCTTTAAGTGACCATCTAAATCTCAAAGAGTTAGCTCATGAAGTTCATTCTTTGAAGCACCAAGTGGATGAACAATCTTTATATATTTGAGAAAACAAGGAATTTCTTGAGTCCCCAAGATCCAAGTTAGAGAACTAGGGAAAGATACCTTCAACAAATGAGAACACTAACTAGGAAGAACCACTTAATTCTTGAAACTTTGGGATATGAGTTGAGAAAATAGAAGGAACCCTACTTCAACGGAATTGTCAGAAGACGAAATGAAGTAGAAGCTTGGTTGGTCAACATTGAAAGACACATGTTGCTATATGACTTTAACACCTTGGAAAAGACTGAGTTCACTAGTTATCAACTAATAAATGGTGCAAACATTCGGTGGGACCATTTAAAAAAGAAAGAGAAAGTGGATGAGAATCATCTAAATTGAGGTGTGTTCAAAAATAATTTTGAAAATAAGTTACAAGTATTTGGGTGAGATGTACTATCACATGAAATAATATGAGTACTTCTCAACAAAGAAAGGTAGTATGACTAAAGAAGAGTATGAGTGAAATTTCATGGGACTACTAAAATATTGCCATAGACTCAGTGAAAAGTCTTAAAATAGGAGATTCATTAGGGAATTTGGATATTATGTTAGGAACAAGGTTCAAACCTTCGTGTCAAGACCCTATCAAAAATAACATAAATAACTAGGCTATGTTGAAAAGAATATCAATAGAATATCAATGAATTGAGTGGGAGGTTCAACTAGAAAATCAACAACAAAGAAAACTAACAAAAGGGATATAATCTTGCATCCCATAAAGAATGAAAAGGTAGGAGGAATATCAATGAATTGAGTGGGAGGTTCAACTAGAAAATCAACAACAAAGAAAACTAACAAAAGGGATATAATCTTGCATCCCATAAGGAATGAAAAGGTAGGAGGTCGTAGAAGGAATGTTGAATCCAACCAAAAAAGGGTTTAAATACTATGGATGTGGGAAAACGGGACATATATCATACCAATGTTGTAGAAAGGGAGATTTCGAAAGGAATTAGGAAGCTATATAAAACCAAAGAATAAAACAAAAGACGCATGCAAGGAAGTTCAATCTTAAGACTATGGGGAAGGAAATCATAACATTTTTTTGGAATTCTCTAAAGGTCACTTCTGTTCATGAGATTAGTTATTACATGTCAATGATATCTATTTGTATACATCATCACTATTAAGGAATTTTATATTATTTAATATAGGTATATATTTTATTAGACATGGTACTCAATTGTCGAATATCCTAGGTTGTAGTTAATAAAGTTAAACTTGTTACTAAAAGTATTTTGGTTAGTAATACGAATCACCTGGTGTTATGCATTATGAGCATAGGAGTGTGATCATTTAGTGGCTATCAAAAGATATAAATCTTTGTAAGATAATTGTGTGCTTATTTTGTGGAGGTTGTTTCGAGATGTTGTATATTGTGTGTCTCCTTTATTAGAAATATGCTACCAACAACATAGAAATAATTTTCTTAGGATCATACACTCACAAGGTATTAATAATGATTACAATCTAGTGTAAATTTTGTTGAATGGCCATGACATAAAGATAATACATGATGAATAAAGAATGAAAATGATCCCAAAATATATTATTATGGGAAATGTATACTATGGAAGAAACTAAGTGGACTTTTATTAGAATAAAGTTAATAACTCATGTGGGATTTTAAGGATGTGTCATAGTGGTTTATTCACTAGCATGGTTTGTTCATGTCGTGTTTTGTTCACCATCGTGCTTTTTTCATCAACATGGTTTGTTCATGTGGTGGTTTCTTTACTAGCATGGTTTGTTTACATGGTGGTTTATTTACTGTGGCAGTTTGTTCACTTGTGTGGTCTATTTGCATGATGGTTTGTTAACTCAAGTGGTTTTTTCACATGGTGTTTTATGCACCATGGTGGTTTTTTCACCAATGTGGTTTTCAACATGGTGGTTTATTTACTAATGTCGTTTGTTCACGATAGTGATCCACTCACTAACATGGTCTTCTTACTGACATGATTATTCCACCACTATTGGATGTTCAATTGTTCCTACATATGTGGTAAGATGACTCTTTTAATGTTATAGTTAATGGATAGATGGTTATGGATTGTTTTCTTTTATCTAACATTGAATACTAATGAGGAAAGTGGTTAGACGAGAAAAATATAATGTGTACAAATGACTAGCTTCGAGGTTGTAGCCCTTTTCAAAGGGGGGGTGTTGTAACTCCCTATCCTAGTGCAATATTTGTGTTTTGTTCATACTTCATTAAGGACCTTATCTGTTATATTATGATGAACAATATGATGCTTGGTTGGGAGATAATGTTTCACACTCATTATGTCCTTCATGATTCATTGATTTTTTCCTAATTAAAAGATAGGATACATTGAGGTTCATGCTTTGTTAGAATATTATGATGTTCTTTGGATAGTACCTTATGCAAGCTATGTTTCTTGGGACCCACACTAACCTAAGTCAAATGGTGGGAACAACCTATATGGGTATTGATCAAGTTACAAAAATCATGACCAAGGGATGAGAATCTAAGTTGATGAGGATGGCCTACCTAGTCCTAGTGTATAAAGAGCCTTAGAAGGGGACAAATTTCTTAAAATTACTTCCTAGGTTGATCTAAGGTAATCTAAGAGGGATTGTTTTTATTTCACATTTTACCCATTTTGTTAAACTTGGGTTGATGCCACAACAACCCCCCTTACTTTATCTTTTAAAAGTGAAAGGAAAAGGCCCCCCTACTAAAATTTTCATCCCTAATGCCTAATCCTCTAATGCTTCTTCCTAATGTTAGAAAAACAGGACCGTGGAGCAATAAAATAAAACAAATGCGGAAACAAAACACAAAAGATACACAATACAATAGAGACACAGATTTACGTGGTTCACCCAGTGTGCGCTACGTCCACCAGAGAAATTGCCAAGTCCTTCCTTTATTATTATCCAGCATATGAAGGGATACAACCTACAACAAACCCGCTGTAACTTCCTCTTCTTTCTCTCACAGTCTCCTATCTCAGAATACAATATTCTCCATCAATCATAGTCGCAATACATTTCCCTCATAAAAGAGGGTTGCCTTCTAGGGCAAAAAACCCTAACATAATCTCTATCGTTAGATCTGCGACCTTGTAATGAACGGTCCAGATTTACAATGAAATTACAATATACATTTACAAGGTATTTTTTCCTTCAGGGACTTCACCCCCGAAACCCCGCTTGCCCCCAATCCCCCCAGTGGGGGGGATAGCCCCCTCGGACCTTGCAGAGGGTTTACCCCCCCTCTTCAGTCCCCCGCGTGGAAAAGTGTACATACTTCTGGGGTGTCAATACTTCATGGGGTATAAACACGGTTGAAAGGAAAAGATCTCTGAATCAGAAAGATAACCAGGCTCCAAAACCAACAATCTCCCACTTGGAGACTAATCTCAACAACTCCATCGTTGTTGTATATGCTGGACTCTGAACCTTCTTGGACCTGGAAAATTTCTCATCTTAATCTCCATTCTTGAAGACCAACTGAAACTGAGCAAGAACTCAGTTTCTCCTTGGTTACTCCCTTTGTTAACATGTGTGCAAGATTATGGCTAGTGTGTATCTTTTCCAACTTCAAAAGTCCATCTTCCAAGGCGGATCATATGAAGTGGTACCTCAACTGTATATGATTAGTCTTTGAATGGAAGGTTGAGTTCTTTGCAAGATGAATGGCACTCTCACTGTCACAGTACAACCTGCTATTCTCTTTCTTCTTTCCCAATTCCTCCATAAACCTCTGTAACCAAATCATCTCTTTACTAGCCTTTGTAGCAGCAACATACTCTACCTATGTTGTTGAAAGTGCAACAACCTTTTGCAGTTTTGAAATCCAACTTACTGTTGTTCCACCTATAGTAAACACATACCCTATGGTACTCCTCCTGCTATCTTTATCGCCTTCCATATCTGAATCAAGATATCCTTGTATAACAGTTTCTGAACCTCCAAAACATAATGCATGATTAGCAGTACCTCTCAAGTATTTGAGAATACACTTTACTGCCTCCCAATGTTCTTTACCTGGATTGTTCATATATATGCTCACAACTCCCACTGCATGTGCAATATCTGGTCTTGTGCAAACCATTGCATACATCAATCTGCCAACTGTTGATGAATATGGGACCCTAGACAGGTATTCTATCTCCTCCTGTGTCTTGGGACACATTTCCTTAGTTAATTTGAAATGGCTGGCCAAAGGTGTACTCACTGGTTTTGCATTCTGCATTCTAAACCTCTCCAACACCTTCTCTGTGTACTCACCCTGAGACATTGTCAATTTATAATTTTTCCTGTCTCTTGTTATTCTCATACCAAGGATTTTCTTTGCAGCACCCAAATCCTTCATCGCAAATGAATTGGCTAATTTCTTCTTGAGCACATTTAT
>SNQJ01S0007720.1:53608-117653 GCA_010110895.2 Picea sitchensis
CATAAATATTATCTATAGAAAGAATCAAAGCATCTTGTAACACATCACCTGTTACATTTGCTTCCTGATTTCTCTCATGTTGTCCATCTCTTTGTTTCTTTGGAGCTCTGTAGTCTTTCTTCAGATGTCCTTTCTTTCCACAATTCCAACACTCTATCTTTCCAGGTCTGGATTTGGATCTGCCCTTCTTAGAATTTCCACGGTTCCTGAAACTCTTTCCTCTATCCTTTTGTCTTCCCCTGTTCTCCATGTTCAACGCATTTCCTGATGTCTCACCTGTGATTTTCCGTCGCATTTCCTCACTAAGGATAACATCAACAACATCATCAAATTTTAAAGTATTTGATCCAGAGACAGAGTTACTTACAGCCATGACCAAGCCATTCCAACTTTTTGGCAATGAGAACAAGATTAGAAGAGCCCTGACCTCATCATCAAAGTCCACTTTTACAGAACTTAGTTGATTAGTAACCATATTAAAATCATTTAAATGATCTGCAATAGACCCACCTTCCGACATCTTCATATTAAATAATCTCTTCATTAGAAATACCTTATTGGACGCTGAGGGTTTTTCATACAATTTGGCCAATGCGTCCATCAAACCCTTTGTTGTATTTTCTTTGGAAATATTGAAATCCACCTACGCTGCCAGGCTTAGCCATATCGTTCCTAGAGCCTTTCTGTCAAAAATATCCCATTCTTCGTCCTTCATAGACGCCATCTTCTTTGTTATTCCGCCCAATGGTAGGAATATATCCTTCTAATATAAATATTTTTCCATTTTCATCTTCCATAACTAGTAGTTTTGGTCGTTAAATTTCTCGACCCTAAACTTTCCATCTTCCGACATTGCTCCCACTTGAATGAGGAACCCTCTTTTCTTGCGAGTTACCTTTCATTCTGATACCAGTTGTTAGAAAAATAGGACCATGGAGCAATAAAATAAAACAACTTCGGAAACAAAACACAGAAGATACACAATACAATAGAGACATAGATTTACATGGTTCACCCAGTGTGGGCTACATCCACCAGAGAAATTTCCAGGTCCTTCCTTTATTATTATCCAACATATAAAGGGATACAACCTACAGCAAACCCACTGTAACTTCCACTTATTTCTCTCACAGTCTCCTATCTCAGAATACAATATTCGCCATCAATCATAGCCACAATACATTTCCCTCATAAAAGAGGGTTGCCTTCTAGGGAAAAAAACCCTAACATAATCTCTGTCGTTAGATCTGCGACCTTATAATGAATGGTTTAGATTTACAATGAAATTGCAATATACATTTACAAGGAAAAATTTCCTTTGGGGCCCGCTTGCCCCCAGACCCCCCAGCCGAGGGGATAGCCCCCCCGAACCCCTCAGAGGGGGTACCCCCCCTCTGTACTCCCCTGCGTGGAAGAGTGTACATACTTCTGGGGTATAAACACGGTTGAAAGTAACAGACCTCTAAATCAAGAAGATAATCAGGCTCCACAACCAACACCTAATGCTATTCTTTGTCTACCTTGAGGGAGTTGGAGGTTCGATTGATGATTATATTTGATGGAGGTTGATTACTCCATTTTCTCTTATGATTTCAAAAGTCATCATATGCTTCTTAACCTATGATGTTTCACTGGCATTTGTATGATGAAGTTGACACACTATCTTTGGACCTTTTGTTGATTCTGAAGCGCTTGATGATCCTATGTGGCTGCAAGGTTTGATGTTCTATTGCATATTGTGAATGAGTTTGTTGCTAATTATTTTCTAATTAGCTAATTCAAGTTTTGTATCTTCTTCCTTACATGTTATTCTTAATATCTTCACCTTTATACTTTCACATGCTAATCCTACCGTTCTATTTCGAACTCTAAGTCTGAATTGCAAAATCATTAATCATTATTTGAGTAGGGACCTGACACATGTAGTATCAAGACACGT
Source organism: Picea sitchensis (assembly GCA_010110895.2). Classification (NCBI taxonomy): domain Eukaryota; kingdom Viridiplantae; phylum Streptophyta; class Pinopsida; order Pinales; family Pinaceae; genus Picea; species Picea sitchensis. The sequence continues at coordinate 55,548 of SNQJ01S0007720.1, forward strand.
ATATACAACCACCTTGATTATTGTTGAATCGACCCAACACTCATGTATAAGTTCACTTCAAGGAAGGGAATATAATATTTATGGAATATTGGAAAGTTTCCTTTTGATCGCTTGACTAATCTCATTTTTTCTACTTTGCAGGAGCATGTTCACAGGGCCACTTCATTCATATGACTGCTAAAAATTTGAGAGGCATGTGGGGGAATCTCTTGATCCTTGTCTAGATCATCGACCTTGATTATTACCTGAAATTCCCCTAATTGGGAAGAAAATTACCTTGGCTTATAGTTTCCTCGTGGTCCAAAGATCCCAAGGCTATTAGATCCACTTGTCTTGTAGACCTGTCCCTGCGCCTCTTTATATTGATTTCTATCGGTTCCTTTTTCAGTCTTACCTCTCGCCAAAACTCAGGCCAAAATCCCATGCATATGCTTGGTTGTAAGTCCTTGTCGTGTCATCTCCTGATGCTTACTCACTATCTGTCACATTTGTATCATGCAAAGTGATCTTGCATAAGGACCTTTTCCTTGACTTGATTGTATTCTTGCTCCTCATGATCTTAGAAGGTCCACTCTTTCAGACTTACATATTGTGTACATTGACTTGTGTTGTGTGCTTGGTCGCTATCGATCTCCTTTTACTATTCATCACTACTTGTGACATTGATTCGTCACATGAAGTGTCATTTTATGCATTCGTCGCTTTCCATTCACTACATCTAAATCACACTGTTCTTGGTCATCATATAACCTATATCCTTTACTTGGCACTGAGTTTCTTAAATCATACCTTATATTTCTTATTCCTAATTTCACCCCTTAGGTGTGGAACCCTGACCGATGGAACCATGATGGGAATGGAACCTTGACTTCTGTAATTTGGCCTAATTTTATAATTTGTAATCTTATATTCTTTTTTATTTTGTACATACTTTGCATATATTTCTATTTTATTTCATTTTTTTTATTTTTTTTTGTAATTGATAATGTTCATTTTGTTGATATTTTACTTATGCAACTAACATTTACAGTTATTCTTTATTATTACAATCATTTATCAAATTAGTTGCATATATAAGATCACTAAAAGAGATATAATAATAGAAACAAGAGAGACACAAAGATTATCCTGGGAAACCCTCTAGGGGGAGAAAACCCAACAAACTTCCTCAATATAGATTAGCCAACCAAGAAAAATGCTTCTCTCTCAAGGGAGAACTAACAAAGCAGAATATCCTCCTCTACTTCTTCACTATGAAGATTAGCATGCCACGTAACCAAGAGATACCAAGAGATAGACCAAAAACCCTCCTTGACGTCACCCCTAGTTGTCGTAGCTTCTCCTCCAATACTTGCGCACTTTTCCTCTTGTTGCAGATATCATGAGTGAGTGACCAAGTGAGGTGCTAGTCCTCCTTATAAATAGTAATTTGGCATCCCTAAATTAGGGTCTGGGCCGACCTGTCAATTTACCCTCTTAAATTACATTTTAATTTTCAGCAATGTTCGAAAAAACCATAGTGTTTCTAATGGATTGTCGAAATTTCGGATGCATATCAGGATCCATCTTCAGGACAAGAAGACTGGATTAAAATTGAAGAGATGAGATTAATATAAATACTAAAGGGAAGAAAGGAAACCTAAAGGTCGGCTAGAAAGAACCCTAATTTTTTAACAATAATTAGTTTAAGTTTAATCAAAATTATTTGTTTTTTAATTTTAATTTTATTTGAAATTTTCTTTTTCTTCAAATTTTTCATTTTAATGTTGTTTTGAATAAGTTCTAAGGATTTAGATTAAAAGTTTTGATGTTTTGGGGAAATTAGGTTATTCGAGATTAATTTTGTATTTAATGTTGTTTTTTAATTAAGGTTTTCTTTTTATCTTTCTTTAAAATTTAATATTTAATGTTGTTTTTTAATTAAGGTAAAAAAATAAGTAGTTATAGTGATTTAGATTAAAAAAAATTATGTTTTGAGGATTAAATTAATGCCTATTTTAATAGTTTTGTTAACCTAGTGTTAGAAGACTAGATTTTTTTTAAATTTTTAGAAGTAAAAGCATTTTTATTTTGAAATTAGGGTTTTTTATAGACATTTTTGTTTGTTTGTTTGTTAGTTTGTCAGAGACCTGTGGGACTAACCTATGGCTAAGAAACCGCGACTCAGGGGCATCTAAGCCATCAAAATCACCCGGGGATCGCACCCAGCCTCAGCCACACCAACCCTTAACATGGCTAGATTTTTTGTCCCCACAGGTTTCGAACTGGTGACTTTAACATCATGGAGTGGCTTAACAACACACTTCATCACCGACTGTCCTACACCTCGGGAACAAGGTTTTTTATAGAGTTAATTACTTAACTATTAATTTATTTTTATTAAAGGGAACCAATTTTCATTTAGTTCTAGGCCATTATCTCTATTAAGGTTGCTTGGATTGCTTTGATTTGTTTGGATTTGTTTGGATTATTTCTATTAAGGTTTCCTTTCTTCCCTTTAGTATTTATGTTAATCTCTTCTCTTCAATTTTAATATAGGCTTCTTGTCTTGAATATGGATCTAAAACATCGACAATCCATTAGGAACACTGTGGTTCTTCCGAACATTGCTGAAAATAATCCTCACCACAAAAATCTCATTGATTACATTTTGATTGTCAAGGCACAATAGGGTCGACTTTTACAAAGGCACAATATGATCGTCTTAATAAATATAATATAATAACATTCTTTAGGGTTTTTCTTGGTCAAATACAATAAGGATATCTTCCGAAGCTACTCAATATTCAACACTCTCTCTTAGCAAGGAAGGTATTCTTCTTGTCACGGTCAACATCACTACTTATGAACTTCTGCATACTTGGTCATTGTCTTGTTGTCAATCACAGATCTATATATCACAGGAAGTTTCTGCACTTTCACTGGAATAATGTATCATCATGCATTGGGGTAGCATACCATCTTGTGTTGGGGTTACGAACATGTGCTCAGGTGGCATAATAGCCTACGTTGGGGTTACCAACCTATGCTAGGGTACCATACCAGCCTACGTTGGGGTTACCAACCTATGTTGGGGTAGTGTACTAGCCTACATTTGGGTAGCATACCATCTTGCATTGGGGTTACCAACCTGTGTTGGGGTAGTGTACTAGCTTGCGTTGGGGTAGCGTAACAACCTACGTTGGGGTAGCGAACCAGCCTACATTGGGGTTATCAACCTACGCTGGGGTAGTGTACCATCCTACATTGGGGTTACCAACCTGCGTTGGGGTAGTGTACCAGCTTGTGTTAGGGTTACCAACCTATGTTGGGGTGTCTTTCCTCTACTGAGGATCTCATCACTTCCATTTACCTGGGATCACATCACTTCCCACAATTGGGGAACACATCACTTCTCGCTACTGGGGAACACATCACTTCCTACTACTGGGGAAGTATTTCTGGATCACTCCAAGCTTTCTCTCTGAAATACTTGACTCTGGATAGGAGCTTGGTCAACACATATCTTACTTGTTTTCTGGTGGTAATATAATGGAGTCTTACTGCTCCCTTTTGTACTATGTCTCGGACATAGTTTTATTTGATCTCGATATGCTTGGACTTGTCATGACACACTTGGTTCAATGACAACTTTATGCAACTCTGGTTGTCATAAAAGAGATGGGTTTCCTTCAAATCGAGATCAATCAATTATGTGATCAACTTCTAAAGTCACATAGTTTCATCAAAACATGACCATGTTGTCGCATACTATGCTTCTACGGAACTGAGTTCCATACAAGTTTGCTTCTCACTGAGTCACGAGATCACAACTAATCCCATACTAGAGTAACATCTGGATTTACTTTTTCGGTCTCTGACATTGCCTCCCCAATCTAAATCTATGTAGCCTTGAAAATATTATCTCATAATATGATATATATTTGGGTCCATAATAGATTGTACCCCTTAGGTACCTCATCACATTTTTTTCCATAATCAGGTGAACATGTCTTTCACCAAAAAACATATATCTATCTTTGTGTTCCTTGAATATATCAATGAACCAATTTTTCACATCACATTGTACCAAACCGATACACTTTCTCAACTGCAACTCAATCTGCACAATCATGTTCTAGCTCTATTTTATTTCTACAAAGCACTATTTGTCACACTGTCTGAGAGTATGTTCTCTACTCTCTCTGCAATTGTTCCTTTGGGATTGGGACTTTGCACCTACAACTTCTCTGAAGTTGAGAATGACTGCTCCATTCTCACCGTGGCTACTGAAATTTGAGAGTATCTCCTCTGCTCTATCATGGAAACAACTTCATCTGAAAATGAAAGTGGCTAACACTGAGGGTAGATTTTCCTATTTCTATGGAGGTAACTCAATCTTTTATTGTAGTCATGTATCCATAGCCCAACTCATGTACTGCATCAACTGGAATTGGAGATAAATCAATCCTAAATACAGGGATTGTCATACCTTCTCCCTTTGAATATCATATTGTGTCATCTTCTTTTAATGAATCATGTTTGTTCTATATATACTTCTTGTGATTATTGAAGAAATTATCTCGTTGTAGTCTTCTCCCTCTTTCTGGGAGAATACTCTGGAAAAAAATAAGGCTTTGTTCATTTCTATGAATGGTCCTGGGGAGGCTACTCCTCCTTACTGGATCGTGAGGGATGACTCCCTCTAAACTCTAGCTCCTTCTGAGCTAGTACTTGGTGGGGCTGCCTACCTCATCACTGGTGGAGCCATCTTCTCCTCATGATATGGCTCGTCAATGCTATATGGATTTACATCCTGTAAAGTTTTGCTAGACCATACTGGTCTCTTCCTAGTTACTACAATGGTTATGGATAGACCCTTCTAGCTCTACTAACTTTTCTTACTATCTCTGAGCCTTGACATCTTCTGAGTCTACAATAACCTCAGAGTCTCTGCAATATATAATTGGAGTTGGATACCAAGTCTTAATATGAAAAGATGAGTCAAACTTCAAACAAATTCAACTTTCTCTCACGGTGGCTTAAACTTCATTATCCATTGGGCATGTCTTCTCATTAGGAAGATGCAAAACAATGTGAGTTCTATTATAATGTGTGTTAGGATATTTAGACACTTAGGAGTTAGTTAAGATATAATTGGTCTAATGTGTCGTTAGGTAAAAGTTTGTTTCTTAGTGTGTTTCTTTAGTATGCACTAGTATGAATTTGTAGTTAGGAAATCTGAAGGTCACGATATGTTCTCGACATAGAGTGATCTAACGGTTCATATTCTCCTCAATCTTAAAGGCCATTGATCCGTTTCTTAACACCTGATTGGTCCATGATATCTATTTAAAGAGCATGGAGGGTCATTTGTCGATGATCGATTGTGAGAAACTCTCTTGTAAAATCTCTATGTAATCTTTTTATTTTGAATTAATAAACTGCTCCAAGTGGTTGTGTTGGCTAGGGTCGTGGATGTTTCCCCATAGGGGTTTTACCAAGCCAATACATCGGCGTGTTGATCTTTGATCTGGTTGTGTGAGTGGTTACTAAATGTGTTCATCCTTTATTTAATACCTGTGTTGTCGAACATGGTATCAGATCATGTTTGAAGACCCACTCCTGTTGTAGATAGAGATTGTGAAGCTGAGTTTCCTCATATTCATTTTCTATCATTTATGTACATTTATGGGATGAGATGATTGTTCCATTGTGTCCAGAGCACTCTTTTCAGTTAGGAACACTTTTCATTTCACTCGAAAAGGTTTATGTTTTCCCAAGATACGACCATTTCAGACAAATCTGGAGGTATAAAGAATGAATATGCATTTTTTAAATTTTTGCAGAGTATTATTTTGGTTTTATATTATTTATTTCTGGGTTGCTACTTTTTAGATCTGTGTATTCTCTTTTCCCTGATCCATGTGTGATATCGACAAATCAAAAACAGTTAGGAAGAGGTTCATCTTCTAGGTAATCTAACTGAGATCTAACCCTTGTCGTCATCGAGAAGCGAAATTTTTTTTCTTGTGTGATTTTTTTTTTCTTATGTGATTTTTTTTTTAGCACGCTCTCCAACAACAACAACAACAACAACCCTCAATCCTCTTTCTAAACAATACAACATGTTTTGCTAGACCATTTGGTTAAAATATTCCTTATTAAGTAAGAGGTCTTGAGTTCAAGTCTCTCTTTTTGTTACTTTTTTTAAAAAAAGTTCATGTTAAAATTGTAAAATGTATTTTACTTCAAGTATAAAAGTTAATCACTATAAGTAGATTTAATATTTTATTTTAGAGTTATTTATTTTGCATACAACTTTTCTTTTATAAAGTAATTTCATTGTAAAAGTGATCCCCACTTCTCTTTATAAAAATGGGTCACTTCATAAAGCAAATTACACCACCACATGGTCCTTTGGTTACCATTTATGCCTTTTTTTTAAAGGGCATAACTCTCACATCCGAAGTCCATTTTCAGTGCCGTTTTTTTAAACCGCCCAACTTTTCGATATCTTTCCATCCAGATCATCAGTTTTAGTTTTTAAATCCATATTATCTGCATATTCAATATGGCTTCTACAAGTAAACTCTTTCTTACCAGCACCAACTACTTCCAATGGAAATCCCATATGGAGGATTTATTAAGAAGTAAAGACTTGTACCAGATTGCCTTGGGAAAGGAAACAACACCCACTGATGTTGATAAGAAGGTCAAATGAGATAATAGGAATGACGAAGCACGTGGATTAATCAAAATCCATCTCTCCTGATTTAAGTTTCCTTCTTCAATCAATTGATCAACCCAAAGAAGCTTGGGACAAGATTGAATCTGTGTTTGGTAAACACAATATTATTTGAGCACAACAGTTATAAAATCAAGTAATGAATTTAAGTCCAGTTGATTTTTCTTGCATTGAAGACTATGTATCTAAGTTTAAAACACTCAAAACTTAATTTGAAGAATGTAAGATAAAGATTGAATAAGATCGTTGCATATATCTTATTCTTTCTAAGATAGGTAGTGCATAGTTTGTGTTTGTATCTACCTTTTATGCCATGCAATAGGCTCTAGGGACAGCTTATAAAAAACTCAGTCTTGAGAACTTTTGTGATGCTTTGATTAGAGAGTAAGATAATCTTGTACAACTTGGAGTAATCAACACTGAAGGTACCTCCAACAAAGCCTTAGTCGTCCATCAGAAAGATAAACCCAAGAATCCCAAAAAGCAACATCCTCACCACAACAACAAGAAATATAAGGGTCCCAAACCCACTCAGTCAGCTTCCGCTCCTAATGGTGACAAAGGAGAAAAATATAAAAGCAATAAGACTGATAGACATTTCAACTTTTGTGATAAAGATGGTCATGATGAGTCCAAATGTTTCAAGAAGATGGAAGATTTAGAAGCAGCGATGAAGAAGCACAATATCACTATTGATTCTACTTCTTCTTCTTCTTCTTCTCATGGACATGCACTTTCTTCTTTTGGTTTCTCCTTCAATACAACTTGTACTTATTCTTCTGATGAGTGGCTTATTGATTATGGAGCATATTATCATATGGATAAGGATAGAGACATATTTTCTGCTCTAACTGAATGTAACATCAAGAAAATATTTGTTGGTGATGATATATCTCTTAGTGTTGAAGGATCTGGAACAGTTCAAGTAGAAAATAGTCATTTCAATGATGTATTATGTGTTCCAAGTCTTTCTTGTAACCTTCTATCAGTATATCAAATCACTCATTCACGTTAAGGTAAAACCGTAGAGTTTTCACCTCACCAAGTTGTAATCAAGGATCTAAAATATCCTAAGCATTTTCTTACAACTAGAATTGTTGATGATATTACCACGTTGTACAAGTTTGACAACTTTGGGTCATCATCTTTTTCACCAGTTGTTGTTGCTCATAGTGATGACTTGAGAAAACTTTGGCATGAGCAGTTTGGTCATCTAAACTATCGCTCATTGCAACAACTATGCAATCAACAGATGGTGATTGGTCTTCCTCTTATTTCATGTAGAGATGGTGTTTGTGCCGGTTGTGTTCTTGGCAAACATCATCGAGACAGTTTTGATAAACGTGCCTCTTGGCATGCCTCGAGCCCTTTGGATCTTGTTCACAGTGATTTGTGTGGTCCACTCTCTTCTCCTTCTTTTTCTGGGTGCAATTATTTCTTAAATCTCATTGATGACTTTTTTAGACGTACTTGGGTTTACTTATTAAAACTTAAGAGAGAATTTTTTGAAAAGTTTTTGGCCTACAAGGCCCTTGTAGAAAAGCAATCTAGACATCAAATTCAAAAGTTAAGAACAGATAATGGAGGCGAATATGTGAACTATAATTTTACATGTTACTGCACTACACAGGGCATCCAAATACAATACAATGTTTCATATACACCACAACAAAATGGTGTTGCTGAGAGAAATAAATGCACATTAAAAGAAATGGCTAATTGTATGATCTAATCTAAGGGATTAAGTAGTATTGGGTGAAATAAATCGATTGTGCAAATTACATAGTAAATCGCACTTCCACAAATAAAAATACAACACTGTAAGAAGCTTGGACTAAAATTAAACCAGATGTAAGTCACTTGCCTGTATTTGGTAGTATAGCATGGGCTCACATTCCTGATGAGAAAATGAAATTATTGCAGCCTAAAAGTGAGAAGTGTATATTTGTTGGTTATTATGAAAATGTCAAAGGTTATAGACTTCTTCAACCACATTGTAATGAAATTATTATTAGAAGAGATGTTAAATTTGATGAAAAGCTCTTGGCTTGCGAGCCTAATTATGAGATTGTGCCTTCTTCGTCCTACGATACATCTTCGACGTTTATTCCTTCTTATGTTCCTATTCTGGTTTCTTCTTTAGATGATGATAGTGAGGATGAAAATCCACCTTTGCCTACTCACCTTCCTCCAGATGAGTCCTTTGAGCCTAAACTAGCACTAGCTCCACAACTTCCTAGATGGGTTCGTTCAACATGAGAAGCAATTGGTGATCTTGTCGGTGATCCTTCAGATCAGCGTCGGAAACGTTCACAGTTCCAGCGAGCCTATTTTATTTTGGATTAAGTTTCAGAGACTCATGATCCAAAGACATTTGTAGAAGCTTCAGGTCATCCAGATTGGGATACAATAATAAATGAAGAGTATCGTTCTTTAATGGCCAACAATACTTGGGATCTTGTACCTCTTCCAAAAGGAAGAAAAATTGTGAGATGCAAAATGGGTCTATAGAACTAAGTATGCATCCGATGGAAGTGTTTAAAGACACAAAGCTCGGTTAGTCGCCAAAGGATTTTCCCAAGTTGTAAGAATTGACTATAATGAAACCTTTGCTCCTGTAGCCAAAATGAATTCCATTTGCCTTGTTCTTTCCCTTGTTGCCTCACTTAAATGAGAGGTCCATCAGATAGATGTTAAATCCGCCTTCTTGCACGAATATTTTCAAGAAAAAATCTACATGGAAAAACCTCCTGGATATGTCCAGAATGACTCTAGCCTTGTTTGTCGCCTTAAGAAATATCTTTATGGTCTTAAGCAAGCTCCTGGAGCTTGGTATGCCAAAATGGACAACTTTCTTATTGACACCATATTCTCTAGATGCCATTCTGATCCTAATGTCTATACCGGGAAAGTAGCAAGCCATCTCATAATACTTCTCCTTTATGTTGATGACCTTATCCTTACTAGTAGTGACTCAAAAATTTTAAACCATGTGAAAACCAACCTTATTAAAAATTTGAAATAACAGACTTACGTTTTTTGCACTATTTCATTGGCCTCAAAGTTTTGCAAACCAATGAAGGAATTTTTCTTTCCCAGTCTAAGTATTCTTGTGACCTTCTTCGTCACTTTCACATGGATGATTGTAAACTATCCCCTTCTCCCTTTCAGTCTGGATTTGAGCTTACTGCCACATGTACTTCTCCCGAAGTTGATGCCACCTTGTATTGTCAGTTAGTTTTGTTTTAGTGTGGAAGGAGCGTGTATTTGTCAGACTGTTTTGTTTTATCTGTATGATGTCTGGATGAATGATGACACTTCTTCACAACTTGTACTTGACCCTCATCGTACAACAATTCTCTATCTCTTATTATTCCTGAAGTTTTAGTGTGGAAGGAAACGAGATATAGTATCAATATCACTTGATATGAATCAAGTGTTTCGAAAGTGCTAAGTCCTATATCATAGAATATATATTTCATTTGGATCATCTTCTTTTGTTCTTTTCTTCTCAAGTTCATCTTCCCCTACAAAATGAGCATGATTCCTTTTAAACTTCCTGTTTTTATCTTAGTTTTTTTCTTGAGGACAATTTCTTGCATACTGTCCCATCTTATGGAAAATGAAGCATTTGAAGCTTGAGATATCTTTATGAGAATCGTATCTTTTATGAGGTTTTTCTCCTAAAGTATGCACTTGACTACTAAAGGGAAAATCTAGGCCACCTCAAGTTTTGGAATGGTTGGTTTTTGGTTATTTGATTTTGTTGGTCAGTTGGACGGTTGGTTTACCAAGACAAGAACATGGTTGGGTTGGAAAAATGATATAGATGAGGGTTATCCTTGTTTGGTGGCACACAAATGATAGACATGTGAGGTAATAGAGGATAGAACATAGGGAAACAACAAACCATTCAATGAATACTCTGCTGCAATAAGTTTAATGCTTAAAATATCATTTCAAGACATTAAACATGTATCAAAAACACAATTACTCCCACGGTTTGTAATGGAAACACATATTCACTAAAGCATTTGTTGTTTCACAGGTTGCATATTAGTAAAGACAAGTTATACAATAGATGAAGGAAATGAAATGTACTTCGCACAAATAAAAAAATGCATTCAAGATAAGACAAAAACACATGCAGATTTGGACAAAAACATTGTCATCAAGAGTATATTCACCAGGTAGAGAGATTTAATCCATGCATAGAACAAGATCAACCAGTTTAATGTATTGAGATTCTTTTCCCAAAAATCAAAGCCTCAAAACATACAAAGATTGCATATTTATCAAAGTTGTATAGGCTCTCATCCATCTGGCACTGACGCTTAACTCTACACTATCAGTTAGAGAACAACTTATTGACTTAACTAAATATTGTTGGAGTATAGTAATGTATACTTTGAGCTTGACTTAATAAAAAAGGAGTGGTTCATATCACACATAAATGACCACTTATTGTGCCTTAATCTAAAAGAGTCTTGCAATTAAACAACCAAAAATTTTCTACTAGCAATAAACTAAATTGATGCATATGCTAAATCAAACTGATTCTTTGACCGAACTAAATAGGACTAATGGAACTCGATTCTCATTCGAGCGCTTGTATCCATGTGCATTGTTGGGGTCTACTGGGAGATAACTGGGTGTGTTGGAAGCTTTTTCAAATTATCTCCTTTAGAAAGTAACAAGTCTTATGGTGCTTCTTCTAGAGTCTTTGATATTTCTTCTACAACCTGGAGTACAGTTTCTCCAATTCCTAATTATGGTGTTGCAGGGTATGAATCTGAAGCTTTAATTCTGGCACCTATTGGCTTTCATCAAGCTTCTCTGTCTCTACAGTAACTAACCTTTTCTTCTTATCTTTCTCTGTGATGGGCGGGTTGTGGTTTTCTAGTGTTATGCTTCTCCTCGTCCTCATGTCATACCCATGAACTACCTCAGGTTCCTTTGAATCTGAGTTGTTGTCTGATGAGTAATATGATGTTGTAGACTAGCTAGATTTATAAATTCATTTGATACTTGAAAATCTATAACTTCACCTGTAACATGGCATTTTCTTTGTTTGGCCCCATTTAAAGAATACTTTAATGCATGCAATTAATGAGGATAAGCCACTTCGATAATTCAGCATTTGAGAGATTTTGAATGAAGAGTATAAATATATCTCGAATGAATGAACTCGTGAAATCATTAACTAATTCTTATTGCTAAGCAAATTCACCAGATATTAAGATACTTTAATCATTTAATATTTCGAGACTTCGAGGGCTCCGACACTTCGGGGAACTTTGTTTTCTCTGAATTAAAATCTCTCGAAGTGACATGGTAGCATGTTGTCACAATCGATGATGTGTCATAAAAATGAGAGTGACACATGTCACTTGAAATAATGTAGATGGCGTAACCAAAGTACCTAAAATGAGTGTCACGTGTCATCTAAAATCAATTGACATGTGGCATATCACATGTCAGCTGAAAAAAAGTTTATGAGAAAAGGGCTCTGACACTTCAGCACTTTAGCGCTCTGACACTTAGAGGAACTGCATTTTCTCTGGATTAAAATCTCCCAGAGTGACAATATCCCAAAGTGACGTGGCAACCACTTCGACAATTTGGTGTTTCAGGATTTTTAGGATTGAAAAAATAACAATCTTGGACGCTTGAACATCGAAGTACCGGAGTAAAACTACATATTTCTTTGTGGTTAAATCCTCTCACAATTTTTAAACTCTGAATGCACAAGATTCGTTGATATTAATTGACTCTCAAATCTTGACCATAAAAAAAATTAATCTGTCTCTTGCTCGCAACCTAAGCCCAAAATCCATTGCTCTGGATTGATGCGTCTTTCTTTTTGGATGTTTCATGTGCATATAAAGGACTTGGTTGACCTACTTCACACTCAATTAATGGTAAACATGATGAAATATGTTTCAAACTCAAACCAGAAGATGTAATCACCTTTCAATAAAGAAAGACAATGATGCAAAGTAAGTAAAGACCAGTAGGGGCCATTGACACTGAGTCATTAAATCATGGAGAATAAACTTAGCAAACAAAAAACAAAAATCAGACTTGATGGATGTATAGGGTAAAGTAGGGAAAGGGTAGGGGTGCAGACCTAGGTTACAACATTTTCTCCAACCAGGCATAACACTTCCCTATGATTTTCTATGAACAATAGATCAGGTGTCTTACCTCTCAAAACCTCGCCCCCACTTCTCTTGACTTACCTCTGTTTCTGTTTGTCATCCATGTATATCGGTCATTGTCCCTCAACAATACACCTCTGTCATTCAAAATGATAGCTACACCCCAGTGCCTTTGTTGGGATATGGAGCCTTATTGTTGATCTAATGTATAAACAAACTAAAAATGAAATGCTCTAATGACGAGCTTATTCAACACACCCCTACTCTACTCAACTGAAAACCAAGTAATCATGTGTAATCCAATTTCTAGTGAAGCCATATGAGGATTTGATTAATAATATGCAATTGACCTCCATCTTTAAGTATGAATATGATAGTAGAAACTGAAGAATACAACAACAACTTACAATCTGGAATCTCACACTTAAAGTTTTGAAATTCTTCCTTCACAAAATGAATGACATAAAATTATTTAATCCAATTTGACTCCATATAGACTGCTATAGGATCTGAAAAAACATGAGAACCATACCCTTTTTTATAATGAGAAACAACACTTATTTAAATATGATCCTAAAAATTGTAAGTTTGTTGCATGATTTTTATTTTGTTGATGAATGTGCACAATTTCAGTTGTGTTATATCCACTTCATGGTAAAAAAATGAAAATCCTCCAGTCAACAATTGTTGGCAGCAACACCCCATTTTGTTTATCAACCAAGATCTTTCCTTCACTATTGTTCATAGGATCAAATTCATAGTTATCACATATGGGTATATTAAATTGATAAAGTTGTTGTTGATTTTGGATTTCAATATCATCTCCTCCACTGCTCTTTAAAACATATGCTTCACAAATATCATAGACTAGGTCACTACTAAGGATTTCCATTTGTATCATTGTAGAAATATGTTTCTCATCGTCAATATTTTGATCATAGATGGCCTGGTCTTTAAAAATTCCTGAAACCTGAACTTCAAAATCCCCCATTTCATGAAATCCTTGGGAAATTGACTGCATTATAAAAACTTGATCTATGTGAACCTTTGGAAAAGCAGTCTCATCATCACAAACATTGTTAGAGATATCTGATATATTGTCAAATGTTTCTATGGACTTCTGATCATCTTTTTTGTCACCAGAACAATCAATAAAAATTTCCTCATGAATAGAAAAAATAGAGAAGATTTCACAAGGGGATGACTCTTCTTTCACTTGTTTAACATTAACTCCCTTCTCATTCATACTATTAGAGGAACCAACTATAGAATTCTGCATATATAAATCAAACTCCTCACAACAATTTTCAAAAAGAAAATTAGCTGGGATTTTTTTTTACAACGATCACAAAATGTTGCATGGAACGTTTTCAGTGAAGAAATGTTAGTAGGAGACAAGGATCGATACCATTCACGATCATATCCCTCTAATGAATACATGAACATATTCATTAATACATCCTCGTGATGTATACCCAATTGATGCATGACTTCATGGAATTCAAGCAAATGATCTGCAGGATTATCATCTTTATCTTCTCTAAATCTAGGAGAGTACTCACCCCACTCATCTATAGTAGGAACAACATTTGGAAAAGTAACAACAAAGAAATTAAAATGATAAAGCTTTCGAGCCAAGATGTCTTCCATATGAAAATATGTCTTCCATCTGAAATTAAAAGATGGAGTTTCCACTAGATCCTTTAACCATGGAGTCGCCAAGATTTTTGGTTTTCAGTCAACAATTTCTTGATGATCCTAATGAGAGTATTGGTTGATGAATCGAACAATGCATTCCTCTGAGGGTAGTAGGGTGTGGAATGTGTTAAGTAAATTTTATGGCTACCAAAAAATTCAATCATGGCTTTGGACTTGAATTCCTGGGCATTTCCCGTTATAATCTTTCTACGACAGTCGAACCTGGAAAAGATATTGGTTTCCAAAATATTCATAATCACCTTGTCAGTAGAATTCCTAGTGGGCACAACCTCGATCCATTTGGTAAAGTAGTCATTGGTAGTGAGGATCCACTTGTGCTACCCACCGGAGGGTGGATTTATCTCACCTATGAAATCTAATCCCGATTGTTGAAAGGGGCCACTCGTAGTGATAGCTTTTACGGGCAGTGAGAGTAATTTTCATTTTCCTGCAAACTTTTGACATTCATTGGGTGCGCTTACTATGGTGAATACATCAGATAAAAGGATGGGCCAGTAGTACCCTACCCTTAGGATATTGAGGGTTGTATCTCTCCAATGCTAGTGTCCTCCACAACATCCCTTGTGCATATCTGTTATGACTTTTTTAGATTCATTTTCATCAAGACATTTTAATAGGATGCTAATAGGATCCCTCCAATATAGGATCTGATTAAAAATGTAGAATTTTATAGATTTTGATTTGAGAGACCTTGCCCTCGTATTTTTCAAATCTAGTGGGAATTCTAGATGATGCAAAAAGTAAATAACATCTTTGTACCAAGGTGAAGAGGAGTAATTTTTAGATACATGCATGTTGCCTTGTCCATACTGTGTCATGGGTGCATCAGATTGGGTGAAGGTTTGATGCAATTACGACACCTTACACTTTGATTCTGATATAAACTTGGCAAGTCCTTGTCCCTTAATCGGCTTGGTGGGTTTTATGTGCAATTCATACTCCAATAGTTTGATAATACACTTCCCTCTTTTCCCTTCACTATCTAGTTGTACCATAATATCTTTGACACTACTGTTAGGTACATAGGTTGTTGTTCTAGACTGTAACACATAGATTCTGAATGCCTTTAAAGCCTTGACCAACACATAATCTTGCTTTTCTAATATGTCCTACTTCAACTCAACATATTGGAGGGATTTGCTGAAAAAGGCTACGGGTTGTTCATGTCCTTCTTCATTTTTTTGCAACAGTACTGCAACAATGGTTTCCTCGGAAGCAAAATAGAAGATAAATAATTCTTTGGTATAGTCAAGGCTAACCAATACAGGGTCTTCAAACAATGCTTGTTTGATCCTTTGGAATGTTGATTTTCCTCCTGTGACCACTTGACAACATCATATTTCTTCAACATGTTGGTGATAGGCCTTATGATTTCAGCAAAGTTCCGCACAAAGCACCTTAAAAAAATTATTCTTCCTATAAAAGACTGAATAGACTTCTTATTTTTGGGAATTTCAATTTTTTGAATGGCAACAACTCTCTTTGGATTTATTTTTATTCCCCCTACTGATATGATGTGGCCTAGGAGCTTACCTTATGGCATGGAAAAGTGGGACTTCCTGGGATTCAAAGAGATACCATATCTTCTACATTTTCGAAAAATCTGCTCAATGTGTCGTAAATGCTCATCATCTGATTTGGATAAAATCGTGATGTCATCCAAATATATAACCATGAATTTGTATTTTTCCCCCACAAAGGATATGTCCATGACCCTCTAAAAGGTGGTCCCTGCGTTCATCAGTCCGAAGGGAATTTTTTCGTACATGAATGTCCCCCATGGGGTGGTAAATGTTGTTTTTTATTTGTCTTCTTCACTCACTACTATCTGGTTATAACCAAAGTACCCATCCAGCAAGGAAATCATGTGAGAACCTACTACCCTTTGTAGGATATGGTCCATCTTGGGAAGGGGGAAGTTGTCCTTTACAGATCACTTGTTGACATTTCAGAAATCAACACACAAGTGTATTTCCCTACTATTTTTCCTCACATGTACCGATTTGGCCACCCAATCTGAGTACCTCAAGGGCACAATGATCCTAGCATTAAGCATTCTTTTCAACTCTTTTTCAATTATGGACATCAACATTGGATTAAATTTCCTAATATTTTGTCTGAATGGATTAGAACCAACCTTGAGAGGGATCTTGTGCTGGATGATGTTAGTGTCAAATGTATTCAAATTCTCATATGACCATGCAAAAATATCAACAATTTTTTTTATGAGGCTGACATACCTATCCTTTTGGTTTGGAGCTAGTGTCTTGGACAGTTTGACTATTTTGGGATTTTTAGCAATCCCAATGTTGCAGTCCATCACTTCCTCGTCTTGATTTTTGATGGCATCTTCTTTGGAGACATCATGTCTGTCAAAATACCTTTCCAGTGGCACTATACCCCAGGGGATGTAGTTTTCCTTAAGTTCCACAATGGTGTGGCCAACCACTTTGTTCAACAACTGAGATATTTGTTGATTTTTTGATTCATCATCTTCGCCCTCTTGATTTATTGAGATACTAGATAATTCTTCAATGGTTTGCAGAAATATTTGTAGCTCCAAGTCATCACTAAAGACTTACCAATGCTTTATGTTGTCTGGTATGGTTTTCCTATGTCTGAGTTCCAATTGATACTTGATATTTGGACCAATGGGAGGTCTGAAGGTACTGGCAGCTAAGGCCAAATAATCTGCCTTCTGATTTACCTATCTGGGAATAAAGGAGATGTTAAATTCTAGAAAGAAGTTGTCAAACAGGTCCCACACCTCGTTCATGTATTGCTTGAGCCTATGTTGCTTAGCTTGATAGATGTTTTTTACTTGATTGATGATTAACTCAGAATCACCAAAAAAATTCAAGTTGTCAATGGCCATGTCTTTGACAGCCCTCAATCCAAGAACCACAGCTTCATACTCAATTATATTGTTAGTAGTCTCGAATTCCATCTTATAAGAGAGTGTTATAACCTCTTTTGAAGGGGAAATGATGAATATACCAACCCCATAACCTTCTTTTGATAAAGATCCATCGAAATACATCCTCCACACTTTGTTCTACTGATTTGTCAGTGACTAATTTTTTCATTTGTTGACTGTTATTTCCGGCTCCTCATTATTTAAATGAAAAATAGATGACTCGATCTCATCCTCAACAACATAAACTAGATGATTGTTTATATTTGGATGGCCACTGACGATATATGTTAGCATGACCTCCCTTTATAGCCTTCTGTTTTCTCCCTCGAAAACAGGGATGGTGGCATATGTGAAATCAATTTGTAATGATCCTCCAACCTTCTTGACCCATGTCCTGGACAAAATCATACCAAATTTGGGGGGAATGTCAACCAAAATGATGTCCATCACTACACTCTTCATGGGTAATTGTGCCAAAGAAAAAACCATATATTTTATTTATCCCCAACATTTGAATTTTTTGGAGTAAAAAGAGTAAAGGTCTTGGTAGGGCTTGATGATATCCAGACCTAGTTACTCCATAACAAATTTAGGCATGACATTGTGTGAGGTCCTTGAGTCCTTGAGACAGTTATGTAGGATCTTGTCATGGAAATTTAAATATATGTAGAAGGGTGGAGAGGCATCATAGACATCCTTGATATGTGGTCCCACTATAATGGTTGGGTTTTCATCCTACAGACTAATTACATCATAAGTTACAATAGAAGTAGGTGGTTGCAGAACCTTCATAATGGATTTTTTGAAAGGCTCATTTTTCAACAATTCTGACAGAGGTACAGGTATATTGATCTTTCTCAACTCATGCTCTAGGATTAAATATGCTTGTGGCCTATCAAGTTCCTTTACTTTAGGGGCATCAGGTTTAAATGGTGGATGTTGGTGAGCTTTAGCCAATGCACCCTTGCTTGGATTTGTCTTGGGAGGAACCTTTGTTTTTCTATTCTGATCGGAGGTGGCAGCTTTGGGAGTGCCTGTTCTAGGCCTCAAGTCATATTTATTTTGGGGATGGAATTGAATAACTCTCTCTTCCCCTATCTCAATATCAAATTGATTTGACAGGTGTGCTACATCATATTCTTCTTTCATTAAGTGACTAGTGTAAAAATCTGTTTCATTGGAAAGTACATCAACATCATCCACAACATCACTATCTACATCCATCTCCTCAATATGATTGTTTTGGAAAGGAGGTACTACTCTTTGGTCATCAACATTCCTCCTCTCTCTCTGCATTATCTGAGAGGCATCATTCAGCCTTCTAAACTGGTTTGGATTTCGGTTCCTAGCCCCTTGAAAGTCTATGTTTGGTTGTTTAGATTCCCATTTTAGATTAGCTATTTTAGATGTCAAATCCTTCAAAGTTTTGGTCATTTCATCAAGTTTATGATCATATGTGGCCTGGCTAGAGGAGGTAGGGGAATCCTCTCTTTGTTTTTTCTTGTCTTTATCATATCTAGTCTTTAACATGTCAACCAATGCCAAGATGTTATATTGAACCTCAATGGTTGCTTCTTGCATGGAAAACAAGGTGGTGGATCTTCTCTCCCTCAACAGAAGGGAAAATTCTGCATCAAATGCATTGTCATAAGTGATCTTGGAAGAAGCTTCGGTTGGTTTGATCTCATCTAGAATCCTACCATACATCTTATTGAATCTCTTAGTAAAGTATGAAATAGATGCACCATTGTTTCTCTTAAGGGCCCCAAACTCAGTGATGTAATATAGATAATCTCTTCTATCTCCCCATTGATTTATGAAGGCTTCATCTAGCGCATCAATATCTGTAATGGAGGTTGTAGGGAGATCCCAAAACAATTCCGTAACTTCCCCATCGAGGCTTTGTACAAACAACCTCATCCACACACCTGCATAGTCAATGTTGAAGTTGTCTGCAAAGTTGTAGAAGGCTACCGGATGTTCCTCAACTGCGACATCCCATTCCCCATTATATATTGGCAAATATTTCATGTAATTTGTGGTTGGGAGTGCATGTAAGCCTACAGGAAAAACTAGGGGTGTGTATTTGGCAGCAATTATGGCATCCGTCCTGTTAACAACCATTGTTTGGGCAATAGGGATCTGAAGATTGATTATAGATACAGGTGTGGATGTTGGATTAGATGATGAAGTGGAGGTAGGAGTTGAAGGTGTCTGAGGTTCCTTGGAATTGTGATTCTCAGGGATAGAAAATTCAAGATGCTTGTGACAATGAAGAAAAGTGGACTCTTTGGGTGCAGATTTACCCTTGAGGGATGAGGTATATATCTGAGCTAAGGTGGATTTTCTTAGTTTCATTTCTATCTTAGAGACTATTGTGTCCTTCTGAGGGTTGGGATGAGCCTTAGTGGCTTTGATGTGCTCAGATTTGGATCTCTTGAGTCCTTTTCTTAGAGCTGGTATTTCCTTTGTGAAGTTTACTCAGTGGAGTCTCCAGGTGAAAGATGGCAATATGAATGTGTCTAATCTTTGTTCACCATCAAAGGTCAGATCTGATCGTTGTCATTCTCCTAGGGAAAGATATCTCGTTACTTTGTTCCTTGGAAATACTGCCAAAAGATGTTGGTCCTAAATTCTGCACTTGACTGCTAAAGGGAAAAGCTAGGCCACCTCAAGTTTTGGAATGTTTGGTTTTTGGTTATTTGATTTTGTTGGTCAGTTGGAGGTTTGGTTTACCGATAAAAGAACATTGTTGGGTTGGGAAAATGATATAGATGAGGATTCTCCTTGGATGTTAGCACACAAATGATAGACAAGTGAGTTAATAGAGGATAGAACACAGGGAAACAACAAACCATTCAATGAATACTCTATTGCAAGAAGTTTAATCCTTAAAATATCATTTCAAGACATTAAACATGTATCAAAAACACAATTACTCCCACAGGTTGCAATGGAAACAAATCTTCACCAAAACATTTGTTGTTTCACATGTTTCATATTAGTAAAGACATGTTATACAATAGCTGAAGGAAATGAAATGTACTTCACACAAATAAAAAACTGCATTAAAGATAAGATAAAAAAAAAAAACATGTAGATTTGCACAAAAACATTGTCATCAAGACTATATTCACCAGATAGAGAGATTTAATCCATGCATAGAACAGGTTCAACCATTTTGATGTATTGATATTCTTTTCCCTAAATCAGAACCCTCAAAACATACAAAGATTGCATATTTATCAAATTTGTGGAGGCTCTCGTCCATCTGGAACTGAGGCTTAACTCTACATTATCAGTTAGAGAACAACTTATTGACTTAACTGAATACTGTTGGAGTATAGTAATGTATACTTCGATCTTGACTTAATAAAAAATGAGTGGTTCATATCACACATAAATGCCCACTTATAATTCCTTAATCTAAAAGAGACTTGCAATTAAACAACTAAAAATTGCTACTAGCAATAAACTAGACTGATGCATATGTTGAATCAAACTGAGTCTTTGACCGAACTAAATAGGATTGATAGAACTGAATTTTGAGTCGAGTGCTTGTATCCATGTGCATTGTTGGAGGATACTAGGAGATAACTGGTTGTGTTTGAAGCTTCTTCAAATTATCTCCTTTAGAAGGAAGCAAGTCTTTTGGTGCTTCTTCTAGAGTCTTTGATATTTCTTCTGTAACATGCCATATAGTTTCTCCAATTCCTGATTATGGTGTTGTAAGGTCTGGATCTGAAGCTTTAGTTCTGGTATCTATTGGTTTTCATCAAGATTCTTTGTCTCGACCGTAACCGACCTTTTCTTCTTGTCTTGCTCTTTGATGGGAGGGTTGTGGTCTGCTAATGTTCTGCTTCTCCTTATCCTCATGTCATACACGCAAACTACCCTATGTTCCTTTGAATATGAGTTGTTGCCTGATGAGTAATATGATGCTATAGACTGGGTAGATTTAGAAATTCATTTGAGACTTGCAAATATATATCTTCACCTGTAACATGGAATTTTCTTCTTTTTGTCCTGTTTAAAGAAAAATTTAATGCAAGAAATTAATGAGGATAAGCCACTTTGGCAATTCGGCATTTGGGAGATCTTGAATGAAGAGTATAAATAGCTCATGAATGACTGAACTCGTGAAGTCATTAACCAATGCTTATCGCTAAGAAAATTCACCATAGATTAAGATACTTTAATCATTTAATATTTCAGGACTTTGAGGGTTACGACACTTCAGGACTCCAACACTTCGGGGAGCTTTGTTTTTTCTAGATTAAAATATCTTGGAGTGACATGGCAACATGTTGTCACAATCGATGATGTGTCATAAAAATGAGAGTGGCACGTGTCACATGAAATAATGCAGATGACATAACCAAAGTACCTGAAATGAGTGTCATGTGTCATCTGAAATCAATTGACAGGTGGCATATGACATGTCAGCTGAAAAAGAGTTTATGATAATGGGGATCCAACACTTTGGTACTTCAGGGCTCTGGCACTTTGGCACTTCGGAGGCTCCTACACTTTGACACTTCGGAGGCTCCTACACTTTTACACTTCAGAGGCTACTACACTTCGGGGCTCCGACACTTCGGGGAACTGTGTTTGCTCTCAATTAAAATCTCTGAGAGTGACAATTTCCCAGAGTGATGTGGAAACCACTTCAACAATTCGACGTTCAGGGATTTTTATGATTGAAAAAATAACAATATTGGACGCCCAAACTTTGAAGTCTCGTATTAAAACTACATATTTCTTTGTGGTTAAAACCTCTCACGATTTTGAAACTTCAAATTCACAAGAGTCACTGATCTTAATTTTCTTAGCGATAAGTCAAAATTTTTAATATGTCTGTTGATCACAACCTAAGCCTGAAATCCACTGCTCTGGATTGATGCGTCTTTATTTTTGGATGTTTCTTATGCATATAAAGGACTTGGTTGACCTGTTTCACGCTCAATTAATGGTAAACATGATGACATGTGTTTCAAACTCAAACCAGAACATCTAATCACCTTTCAAGAAAGTAAGACAATGATGCAAAGTAAGTAAACACTGGTAGGGGCCATTGACAATGAGTCATTAAATCACGGAGAATAAACTTAGCAAACAAAAAACAAAAATCAGACTTGATGGATGTATAGAGTAAAGGAGGGAATGGGTAGGGGTGCATACCTAGGTTACAACATGAGGCTTCTGAAATATTTTTTGAAGTGAACTTCTTTCTTGTTATTTCATTTTCTTTCATGGACTATTACTGCTTGATCTTCACTGTTCTCTATCTTTTTGTTTCTTGCCTCTAATCTAGCTTCTTCTTGAGTACAGTCTTCCCACAACCCGTTGAACTTAGTTAATTTTCTTCTAGAGTAGATTCCTTGGATGAAGGATTCCAAGGAATTTGTAAGACCATTTAATGTGGTCATCATTATCTTAGATTCTTCGACTAAGTCTCCAATAGCTTCAAAATTTTGTTTAATAGGGGACACTCTTGTGAAGTAGGATTGTATGGTTTCTAAATTTTGCATCTTTGCATTTTTGAGTTGTGTCCTTAAGTTCATTTTTCGATTGATGTTCTTGCCTTCAAATAGACGGGATAAGGAATCCATAATTTTCTTCGGGATTTTTAATGATGAGACATGAGGAATCAAATGATTCTTGATGGAATCAACAATGATCATCTTTCCTTTGATCAAAGTCTTCTTATATTTGTCTTTGGACTCATCTCCCTCTAGCTCTTCAATATATTTTTCAACAAAACTTGTAAGGTCATTCTCTTCGAGAATGAGCATTACTTTGTACTTCCATGCTCAGAATTCATCATCTCCTTCAATATTCTCGCCAAGCTTGTTACTGGTAGTCATCCTGCCTAGAACTAGTAAAAATAACAAATAATGTTTCTGGATGAGGTTCTTAGAGCTTACTAGAGAGATTATTGAGTCAAAGATGAATTTTGTCACAAAAATATGCAATAGATGCAACCAAACTTAGGGTTTATGAGGAAACCCTAAATTTTCAACTTTCAAATCTCAGAATTCCAATACATGGATTAGATGCACCCTCTTAGGGCTAGGTGTGGTTAATTTCTCCAACATCCTCCTAAAATAGTGAAAACGTCACCTTTAGGGTTTATGAATAAACCCTAATTTTGCAACAACTGCAATACTGAAAAATGGATTCTAGAGAGGGTTCATTGAGGCTAGACACTTCTTATAAAATGTGAGTTGGTTTATGTTAGGTGATTTATATGTACTAAAAAAGACACTAAAATACCCTAAATTTAAATTGTCAACCCGGGGTAAGTAAACTTAGAGTTGTAGCAAAATATATGCCAAAGGTAGAAGGCTAGTAGGAGTATGGTCTAACTAATGAAGGTAGCTATCTAACATTGGTCTATTTAAGAAAAAATATCGAATAAGAAAACCCTACTAAGCAATTGGAAACTCGGTAACCTAAGTATCTTTTGGCCAAGGATCAATCGATAGTTCCTAAGAAAGCAAGTAAAAACCCTATGTAAATCAAACTAGTTCAACAATAAGCAATAAGCAACTATCTAAGCATATCGATAAGCAAATGACAAAAGAAAACTATTTTAACTTGCCAACCTACATTCAATGAGCAACTACCCTATGAAAGCAATTAAATAAGAAAGTAAGTAAAATCACCTATCTAACCTATTAAAGAAAATAGACAAGTAAGAAAGGACACCTAACTAATCTATTAAAGCAAAAGACAAGTAAGAAAAAACGACTATCTATCCTACTAAAGCAAATGGACAAGAAAGCAAAGACTTCTCATTGAACAACTATCTAGCCTAAGAGGCAAGTGGACTAAATGCCTAATGCAAAACTATTTCTAATGTGTGAAAGGAGATCTAAATGCTCAATGAAATGCATGAAAAGAAATCTATTCTATTGAAAGAAAGGAGAACTAACAACTAAATGCTTTACCTTAATCTACGAAAACAAGAAACTATCTCTTCTAATCTACAAAAGCAAGAAACTAGCTTTAATCTTATGACACTCAAATATAATGTTGGTGGTTGTGTGAATGCTTTCGGTGGTGACAGATGATATCTCAATGACACTTGACAATAAAATACAATTCCAATGGTATAAACTCGACACTAATCTCAATGGCAAAATGAAAGGTATGGATTAAACAATCCAATGAAAACTTGGTCGTAACAGAAATAATGTTAAATACTCTGCATATTCATGTGCAAACCATCAACAACATAACGAGATCATCATTATTTAAATAAGAAATTTAATTGCACTTTAATCTATGAAAAGTAATTGTGTAAAGGGAAACTATGCTATGGCTACTTTAATTATTCAAACTATAATAAGGAAATGAATTAAAAACACAAATTTAAACTATGATATTAAAAAGTAAATTGACAATTACATCAACCAACAACTAAGCAAATGAAATCTATCTAAAACTAAAGTAGGAAACAACTATAACTAAAAATTGAAATGAAATCTATCCATCCATCAAAATCCTTGTCAAAGAAAACCCAGATACGATTCTATTTTATTCTAATTAAAAATTATGTTTTAAGCATATTTATAAAATTATGAAAGAAAGCATAATCTAACTTCTAACTTGCACATGGGGTTAGTCTAGGGATCTACATATCCATTCCTAATATATGAAACTAATTCATGCTAACATTATCCATCACACTAACTTGCAAAAGAGCAATAAAACAATTAAATTACAGCAAGCTAATTAACACAATAAAACATGCATGTACAGAAAATAAAAGAACAATTTAAATGATGAAATACATAAACAACACACAAAGAGTTACCAGACTGCTGGTGGGCCCCCCAGCAAGTCGTGGTCACTCTCTAAAATCAAACCACGAGCTTAACAAGGCGAATCCACCACTAAAGCTTGAAAACGCAGTTTTGGCACAATTTCGGCAATGTAAAATATCAAAATGGAGAAAAAACAAATTTGTCTCTAATACACTGGCTCTTCTACTTGGTTAACAATATACTGAGCATCCTATCAGTATTTATTTTCTTACAACCCAAGTGTTCTACCTCAGGAGGGTCGAACCACTTCTAATTTCGACAAATTACAATAAATGATGCCCTAACTGACAAAACGAAGCAAGCCAATAATCGTCTTCTTTGGACAACTGAATTCGAGTTTTCAGGAGCTTAGTAGATGGAGGGGGCAAGGATAAAAAAAACCCATGTGCCCAATTTGTCCATCACTGGCCACCAATGCCATAACCGCCAACTCGCCTTGTGTTTTTGTGCAATACTGGGTGCTGGAACGAGTGTCAGATCGAGTGCCAGAACAAGTGTCAGATCAAGTGACGAAACCAGAAAATTATGCGTTTTTTCCCTGTAACACCAGAAAAACGTGAATTAACTCTTGGAAGCATAAAAACATGAAAAATTATACTTGATTCAATCATTAAACATGAGTTACACATACCTTATGGTGATCATATCGATTTACCATAAAATTCTTCAAAAAGCTCCTTTAAAATATGAAAACACGCATATGTACATATGGAAAAAGTGTATAATAACGTCATGAAAATGATCATATCTCGGGCCCAACATTACCCCCACACCTAATATTTTTCAGGTCCCACTACAAACAAAAAGAAACTGCTCTTTATGACTAAACTTGCGAAGGAGGGGCTGGATTAGCTTTTAGAATCTTCTCCCTCTTGCCCGGGGGATTTTGACTTAGGATTTTTGTGGTGTTTCAATTGCATCCAGGGACTATTATTCATGGCAGCAATATCATCAACCTAACGCTGTAGAGAATTCATCTTGGCTTGTAGGACAACGTTATTATGGCGTAAATGACAACTTAGTGTTTCATGCTCTCTAAGTTTGAACAGGAGGGTTTGGAGTTTTTGGAGGATGTTGATGACATGTGAGGAATCCTTGAGATGTATATTATAACCTTGATCCTTTAAACCATGAAAAACAACAATTTTACCTCTGCCAAATTAGTTCCAAAAGTGATTTCCCATAACCGCACCAATTTTTGGCATGGTGAACTTGTGAAAACTAGGTATCAAAGTGACACCTGTAACTACAAGATAGTAAAACTTGTGTAAAAACTGAGAGATGTTTTTTTTTTCAATATGTCCTTGACAAAAATATCTCTTGGTTTTCAAAAATTCACTTTCAGTTATTAGAAAAACACAAAACAAAAATATGACTAAAACAAGAAAAACAAAGTGTTCTATTTTCTGAAAAACTAGACCTCTAAGATAATTGAATATATCCAAAACCATAACATATATTTACAAAATGAGAGAGGTTATTGTTTTTTAATATTTCCTTGATAAAAACCTCTCTTGGTTTTCAAAAATTCACTTCCAGTTGTTAGAAAAACACAAAAATACAATATGACTAAAACATGAAAAACAAAGTATTTTATTTTCTGAAGGCATAAGTCTCGAAGATGATAGAATATATCCAAAACCATAAAGTATATTGACAAAATGAGAGAGGTTATTGTATTTTGGTATGCTATGAACAAAAACTTCCTCCAAGTTTCAAAATTACTTTCCCATTTGTTCAAAATCCCAGTGTGCAGTTGGTTACTCAAAACTTGCAGAAGCGCAACGTGCTCTTAGCTGAAGCACAACATGGTCTTTGATAGGGATTTTGGAGGCCTTCCCAGAGGATATTTGGGATTAAGGTGGTATGGGTGGAAATTGTATGATGTATTCTACACAATGGAACCATCAAGCACTTCAAATTCCTTCTCCAAACCTCTGAAAAACTGTCTTTAAGTCAAGTTGTCCAAATGTGCATAAACCCTCATATAGAGATTGTATTTGGGGGATTTATCTCAAATGATATCACTTGTGCATAAAATGAAGGAGGTTTTTGTTTCTTGGTCTATTATTGACAAAAATGTCTTTCATTTTTGTCAAATTCATCTTCCTTAAGTCAAAAACCAATTTTAAAGTAGAACTTTGACCAAGACAATCATTGGAAAATTTATGACAAGGAATGATGACATGATCATGATGAGAAATTACGACCGTGGATGAGTGGAGGGAGTAGTAATGAAACCTAGACACACTAATGACATTTTTACAACCAAGATATGTCAAATTGTATTTGAGAATTTTATTTTGAAAATATAACAATTTGACCTAATAACCCCTATCAATCACATGAAAGAGTAAACTTAATCATGGGTGACTGACAGAATGACAAATACTAACAAAAGCCTTGGTTTGTACTAGTAGTCATGGTGAACAGGAGAATTTTTATTACATGTCTAAAGATATGATATAATCAAGCTATTTAATGTGTAGTGGATGGTACCATTGAGAAAGAACAGAAAGGTATCTCTAGGCTCAACTTACTTTCTTCTTTTGTAAGTTATTGTGATGTTTCCATGACTAACCTCTAATTAGACCTCCTTGTTGCTCTTTGATAAAGACACTTGACTCACTTACTCAGGTTTCTTGGAAAAACTGTATGAGAGACCTCTAGGTTTGATAGTTATGGTATCATTTCCTTATACAGCGGTGAAGAGTTTCAAGAGCAACTGTTATTAAAGATGCCTTGAGAAAAAGAAGATGGAAGTCTTTGCAAAAATATGGCTAATTACAACAATTCATTATTCATTTTATGCTTAGTAGACAACAAGGTTCAAGTATAGCAATGTTTTGAAGAAAAATTATTCTTTTATATCTCCTTGAAATTGTCTACTCCTGGTGAAATAAATACCTACAAAGATCTCTAAATCTGTTTACAAAAACCACACTCTAAAATGTAATAAACTAATGAGATCAATGAGATCAAGTCATAGGAACATGTATCTCATAATTCTTAAAAAAAAATGTAAAATGAGGCTGCATTAGACTCTAAACTAAACTAACAATATGCAACTTTTATTTACTATCCTACCCTACCTGAAAAGAAAGTGAAAATATTTATTCAAGTGTAAGAGATCTTCCAATGTAAGCATGTGTGGAGAAAGATAAGAAACATACTCATATCCATATATGAAAAATTTACCACAGTGATTACCTGGATATGAAGAACCAACCAACCTACTTGTTTTGGCATCAGAAAGTGTTGAAGAAGAAAATAGTATTGTGGCCTGATGACCTCTTGAAACCAAATTTCAATGTAATCTTGATGCTTATCAACAATAATTTCTATGCTCTCCTTCATCATGCTATGCAGATCCTCTTCTTCTCGATGATTGATTTTTGAAGTACATAAAGGATCTGTTGAGATGGATGTTGAGAACTTCTCAATCTTATGTCGTAATGATTGCTCTCCATTGGATGTAGTCCATAATTTTTCAGCTTCCTTTGCATTTTGGCAAGGAAAATCATTTTGTAGCTCATAGGACCTTGACTCTTCTAATATTTCCGGAGAGGTAGACAAGTTCTTGGCTGCTGCCAAAATATGTTCTTCTTGAAAAGAAGAAATCCCGTTGCTGCTAGGATTTGAGAAGGTTCCCTCAAGCTAATGGTTTCTTCTGAGTTCATCTTGCCATTTGATAAAACTTGGTTCACACAAAGATGATGTCCAAAAAGTTAGGATCTCCTAATGGTGGTAAGAAAACAAAGGTTGTATTGTTCTGCAGAAGGCTTGAGTGTTCTTGCCTCCTGTCCCACTATTATTGATGCTTCAATTTATTGTTCTATAGTGATCCTTGTGTTAGTCTCTTCAGAGACTACTTTAGCTCTTTGAGTTGAGCTATCTCCTGTTTTTCAGTGTCGGTCTAGGGAGTTTATGAGTGGAACGTTCCTTCCCCCAAAAATATCGGAAAGAACCTTGGTTGAAAGGTTTGATTTAGATTTAATGTATCTACCTTTTGGGTCTCTAGGCCTATTCATGAAAGAAAGCAAAAACAAAAGAAAAATCTACCATTTGGTTTCTAGGTCTATTCATGAAAGAAAAAAAAAAAAAAAACTACCATTGGGTTTGGGGGAACCTGCTATAGCAGATGCACAGGTTCTTACCTCTAGTCTTAAAGTTCCCCCACCACCAAGATAATGCTAAGATCTAAGGATGATCTATTTCCTAACTACTTCTTACCTCGAGACAACTCCTCGACAACGACACCAAAATGTTAGGTGATTTATATGTACTAAAAAAGACACTAAAATACCCTCAATTTAAATTGTCAACCCGGGGTAAGTAAACTTAGAGTTGTAGAAAAATATATGCCAAAGGTAGAAGGCTGGTACGAGTATGGTCTAACTAATGAAGGTAGCTATCTAAGGTTGATCTATTTAAGAAAAACTATCGAATAAGAAAACCCTACTAAGCAATTGGAAACTAGGTAACCTAAGTATCTTTTGGCCAAGGATCAATGGATAGTTCCTAAGAAAGCAAGTAAAAACCCTATGTAAAGCAAACTAGTTCAACAATAAGAAATAAGAAACTATCTAAGCATATCAATAAGCAAATGACGAAAGCAAACTATTTTAACTTGCCAACCTACATTCAATGAGCAACTACCCTATGAAAGAAATTAAATAAGCAAGTAAGTAAAAGCACCTATCTAACCTATTAAAGCAAATAGACAAGTAAGAAAGGACACCTAACTAATCTATTAAAGAAAAATACAAGTAAGCAAAGACGACTATCTATCCTACTAAAGCAAATGGACAAGTAAGCAAAGACTTCTCATTGAGCAACTATCTAGCCTAAGAGGCAAGTGGACTAAATGCCTAATGCAAAACTATTTCTAATGTGTGAAAGGAGATCTAAATGCTCAATGAAATGCATGAAAGAAAATCTGTTCTATTGAAATCAAGGAGAACTAACAACTAAATGTTTTACCTTAATCTACGAAAACAAGAAACTATCTCTTCTAATCTACAAAAGCAAGAAACTAGCTTTAACCTTATGACACTCAAATATAATGTTGGTGGTTGTGTGAATGCCTTCAGTGGTGAAAGATGATATCTCAATGACACTTGACAACAAAGGACAATTCCAAGGGTATAAACTCGACACTAATCTCAATGGAAAAATGAAAGGTATGGATTAAACAATCCAATGAAAACTTAGTCATAACAGAAATAATGTTAAATACCCTGCATATTCATGTGCAAACCATCAACAACATAACTAGATCATCATTATTTAACTAAGAAATTTAATTGCACTTTAATCTATGAAAATAAATTACGTAAAGGGAAACTATGCTATGTCTAATTTAATTATTCAAACTATAATAAGGAAATGAATTAAAAACAGAAATTTAAACTATGATATTAAAAAGAAAATTGACAATTACATCAACCAACAACTAAGCAAATGAAATCTATCTAAAACTAAAGTAAGCAACAACTATAACTAAAAATTGAAATGAAATCTATCCATCCATCAAAATCCTTGTCAAAGAAAACCCAGATAAGATTCTATTTTATTTTAATTAAAAATTATGTTTTAAGCTTATTTATAAAATTATGAAAGAAAGCATAATCTAACTTCTAACTTGCACATGGGGTTAGTCTAGGGATCTGCAGATCCATTCCTAATCTACGAAACTAATTCATGCTAACATAATCCATCACACTAACCTGCAAAAGAGTAATAAAACAATTAAATTATAGCAAGCTAATTAACACAATAAAACATGCATGTACAAAAAATAAAAGAACAATTTAAATGATGAAATACATAAACAACACACAAAGAGTTACCAGACTGCTGGTGGGCCCCCCAAAAAGTCGTGGTAACTCTCTAAAAGAACACCACGAGCTTAACAAGGCGAACCCACCACTAAAGCTTGAAAACACAATTTTGGTACAATTTCGGCAATGTAAAATATCAAAAGGGAGAAAAAATGAATTTGTCTCTAATACACTGGCTCTTCTACTTGGTTAACAATATATTGAGCATCCTATCAGTATTTATAAGCTTACAACCCAAGTGGTCTACCTCAGAAAGGTCGAACCACTTCTAATTTCGACAAATTACAATAAATGATGCCCTAACTGACAAAACGGAGCAAGCAAATAATCACCTTCTTTGGACAACTGAATTCGAGTTTTCAGGAGCTTAGTAGCTGGAGGGGGCAAGGATAAACAAAACCCATGTGCCCGATTTGTCCATCACTGGCCGCCAATGCCTTAACCGCCAACTCGCCTTGTGTTTTTGTGCAATACTGGGTGTTGGAACGAGTGTCAGATTGAGTGTCGGAACAAGTGCCAGAACGAGTGATGGATCAAGTGTCGGAACCAAAAAATGGTGTGTTTTTTTCCTTGTAACACCAGAAAAACATGAATTAACTCTTGGAAGCATAAAAACATGATAAATTATACTTGATTCAATCATTAAACATGAATTACACATACCTTATGGCGATCATACCGATTAACCATAAAATTCTTCAAAAAACTCCTTTAAAATATGAAAACACGCATATGTACATATGGAAAAAGTGTATAATAACGTCATGAAAATGATCATATCTCGGGCCCAACAGTTTATTTCATGCCTGCTATGATACCATGTTGATATTTTACTTATGCAACAAGCAGTTACGGTTCTTCTTTATTATTACAATAATTTATCACATTAGTTGCATATATAATATCATTGAAAGAGATTCAATCACAGAAACAAGAGGGACACAAAGATTATCCTGGAAAACCCTCTAGGGGGAGAAAACCCAACAAACTTCCTCAATATAGATTAACTAA
This sequence comes from Picea sitchensis, assembly GCA_010110895.2. Classification (NCBI taxonomy): domain Eukaryota; kingdom Viridiplantae; phylum Streptophyta; class Pinopsida; order Pinales; family Pinaceae; genus Picea; species Picea sitchensis. The sequence goes on from SNQJ01S0007720.1 coordinate 87,758, forward strand.
CCAAGAAAAATGCTTCTCTCTCAAGAGATAACTAACAAAGCAGAAGATCCTCCTCTACTTCTTCACTAGGAAGAGTAGTGCACCACTTAACCAAGAGATACCAAGAGATAGACCAAAAACCCTCCTTGACATCACCCCCAGTTGCAATAGCTTCTCATCCAAGACTTGTGCACTTATCCTCTTGTTGCAGAGCTCATGAGTGAGTGACCAAGTGAGACACTAGTCCTCCTTTCAAATAGTAATTTAACCTCCCTAAATTAGGGTCTGGGCCGACCTGTCAATTTACCCTCTTAAATTACATTTTAATTGTCAAGGCACAATAGGGCCGACTTTTACAAAGGCACAATAGGGTCATCTTCATAAATATATTAGCATAACATTATTTAGGGTTTGTCTTGGTCAAATACAATAGGGATATCTTTCGAAGCTACTCAATCTTCAACACATTTTTCCCATGGTTTTTCAAAACCACATGGTATTTCCCATGGTTTTTCCCCATGGTTTCCCATAGAATTACTTTAGGTATTTATTTTTACTTAGGGGGAAACTAATTCACATTAGATGTTTATTTTACAAGGGGTAAATACATTTTTACATGGATAAACCATTTGTGTTACATAAACAAACAATTTGTTACGTAGTGTGTCAATACCTAAGGTGTAACATGTACATCTTTTTTTCTCATATATATATATGTAAAACTAAAAAGAAAAACAAATTGAATTTTCATTTTCTATATACATTCATGTTTTTTTTTTTTTTAATTTTAATTTCATTTTTTTCCATTTTTCCTCCTAAACCCTAAGTTGTACATACCCATTCTATTTTTTCTCTTTTGATTTAGTTTTAATTTAGCCTTTTTATTTTTATCCCCACTCACAAAAATCTCACGTAATATCCCATAAGACTCTTCCTAAGTTGTTCCTCATTGGTCCTCACATGGGAAATTAACATTTAAGACACACCTCCCTATTTTTCGAGAATACTTCCTATCTTCATGGAAACCCTAACTTTCCTCCCGAATACCTTTGGGATTTATATGGATGTTTTATTAGTAAATCAAGTCATGGGGAATATTACCTCAAACCTATCTCAATGGGTTTTCACTCATGCATTTACCAAGACTTACTCACCTTCACAAGTCAAAACCTCACCATCTCGAAGGTTTATACCATATTGAATTTTGGAAATTTCATATTGCATGAGCCATCAAAGTGATCATCCATACCTAGGCCATTAAGGGATATTTTAATATTTTAATTTATTTTTGTGCTTTGGATAAATTGATCCATCGAGGAGTTTAGAGAATTGGAGCTATCAAAATGATAGTGTTCAGAGTGGTGGAGTTACGTAAATACTCCACTTTGGGAAGATATCACTCTAATGGCCCATCAGAATGGGTCAATTCTGATAGGCCATGAGAATGCAAGCTCATCAGAGTGGAGAGTTTATGTAACTCCATCCACTCTGACCACACATCACCCAGAGAAGATTATCACTCCGACAGCATAGAGTTTGACGGACTTCTTTACCACGTTTTTATTTTTTATTATTTTTTTAATTTTTGGACTCTAGTCATTAATACACATTTCCATATTTTGATAAGTGCACGTGGGTTGCGATATTTTATATAATGTTTATAATCGCATGTGGGTAGGGGGGTTATTTCCTTAATTAATTTTGGATTTCACGTGGGTTAGAGGATAATGTTTGATTTTATTATTTTGATTTTTGATTATATTATTTCCTAGTTTACGAGAATCGAGGAAATATTTTAATTTTAGTAATTTTTATTTTCACATTAGTGGGGGTAATTAGATTAATTTTTATTTTTATTTTCATTAACTTTCACACAAGGTTAAGGGGAATTTTATTAACTTTGATTACTGCATGTAAATAACGTAGGTTAATGTAATTAATTTGTTATTTCCTATTTTATATATTTATTTATTATTTTCTTAATTTTTTTATTAACTTTGTTTATTACATGTAAATAACGTAGGTTAATGTAATTAATTTTTTATTTCCTATTTTATATATTTCTTTATTATTTTCCTAATTTTTAGGAGGAAAATTAGCCAAAATTATATGACAAGCCACGAGTCCTATGTTTTCCCAGGTTCTTATTCGAATTAGATATAGGGGATAAAACCATTTAAACCATTAAGTGTTGGATTCTTTTATACATGTGGGATGTTTATTTGAAGGTTAAGGATAAATGACTCAGATTCACCCACAGGAATGATCGACGACTGCTAAGAAATATATTTTAAAAAGACATAAATTGGGTTGCAAGTGTCAGATTTGAGCCCATATTTGAGCCCATGATACCTCATTGGAAAGGTATCGGACTGGGAAATGAAGTGGAAGATGTCTTCAGGCCAGAAAAGTGAAAGAGGACATCATAAAATGTAGAAAATAACAGACCATGGATTTGGGGGAAGAAATGACTGTGCAAACTTCAAGAAACCATATTTGGGGCCACAGGAAACAAAACCAGGCATGATATACCTCATCGAAATTCTAGAAGAGAGAAGAATAGTATGGGATAGAATGTGTTAGCAAATTGAGAGCAAAAAATATCCGAAAATGCAGAACATAGAAGAAACCCAAATTTTATTGAAGAACAAGTTATGTTATGTTCCAGCAATCATATCTCAAGGTATGAGCAATGAAATTAGGCCTAAAATAGCTCAATGGAAAGTTGATATAGAGGACAAGAAGAGCATAAGATCATAATTAGTAGGTAAACAACAGAAATTCCTAGGATATCTCAAGGAACAGAAGACGACACCAAAAGGAAGAGATACTAATATTTTCAAATGAATGTATTTTATGAACTGCTTGAGGGATAAAATAACCACCTAGGGGACTCTCCAGGTTCGATTTGTAACTCTCTCATATTCAGTGTCAAAAATGAAAAATAAATTAGGGGAAACTGAAACGAACAACCATGAGAGATGAAGAGTCGATCTCTTGTTTTATAAAACATAGCTCGTTGAATGTAAAGAAGAATGTTTCCCTTTGTGAGTGATAGACAACATTCTTAATTCTAAATGAATAAAGAGAAAGAGACATTCTACAAATTTATGACTTTGGTAGATGTACATGAGACTACTGTTTGTGCATTTGTCTTATGTCTGAGTAGCATAGAATTATGTTGTATGAACTATTTCTTCTCTCTATTCTATATGCTCATGATGTTATATATTAACTTATGAGTACAAAAATATTGTTATGAATGCATTGTACAACTAATTGTTTATGTATTTGTAGCATTGTTGTTATCACTTATCGTTAGCATACATGAATTATTTCTTGTTATGATGATATTACCTCTCAGTGTACTCATTTAATTAGTTTTTTTTCCCACGGGATAGGTTAGAATTAGTTATCTTAGATTAGTTTTCTTTCAATTAGATTAGACTTAGGATTAATTAGAACTCTTTGGGGGACAATTCATTTTATTTCCCCTCTTTCTTATTTTAATTTTGAGTGGCAACCGGGCCCATATACAAGTCAAAATTGCTACACCAAACAAGAGTAGGTCTAATTGGGACTTGCCATTGGGCGTTCTCCCTTACCTGCTTGATAATCCATTTGGACTCGTCAACATAAATGATGCTAGAAGGAGGGTTAGATAATAAGCTAAGCATGTAGAGTCATTTTTATTAATTGTTTTAATTTACTAATGGCTCCATCTCATATCCCTTTATGGAGATGTTTTTCTGGTACTCTACCCCCCAAAACTCCTAGAAAGATTTTACATTTCTTGTCGCAACTCAAATTTCATGGCAAGGGAGAGACGATTGCATCTGAACATGCTTTTAAATTTTGGACATTTTTTAGTTCCCATAATACTACTAATGGAAGTGTCATTTGTAGACTTTTCACTCTCACTTTTGCAGGTCGGGTCAAGAGATGGTGTGAGACCTTGTCGGTTGCCTCTATTCACACATGGGAGCAGTTTATGCGTCAATTTTGACATGCTTTTGAGAATTATGATTATGATGATTTGTGTGCAAATATATCAGAGCTTAGGAATGACGTAGATAAACCTATTGAAGATTTTATTATCATACCTACTCATCTTTGCTATATATTTCCTTTGGATAATAGGAACTCTATCAATGATTTGATTTCCTTCTTAGTTTCTCTTAATAATTAAGCATATGAGCCAATGGATGAAGACCATAAATCTTATTTTAATGTTTCTTCACGTGTTGATTTGGATTTATATGAGAATGTTGGAAATGCTAATGACTTGGTTGGACTTGGTTTGTCTGGATCTTTCTTTATTAACATAGTTACCAACTTAACAAGAACTCTACAGGGTTTCCATTTTTCTGGGGGTCACATTTTTTACCCCATTTTTAAAAATGGTGCTACCGGTAGCACCCCCCCTACCTTTTTAGGTGGTATTTTGACATTTTAAATTTTTTGATCCATAATGTTTCCACATTATTTTTTTTAAGTGCTTATTTTTCATCTATTTCAAAATTTCCTATTTTTTTTTCAACGGTGTTTTTAGTCATTTTTCCATGCTTCTTTCAATCTTAAAAATACTTTTTACCATTTATTTTTTTGAAATTAAGATTTTTCATACAATTGTGTCTCCTTAATTAATTTATGGTTCCATATTTTTAAAATATAGTGGAAAACATCATTTTTAACACATTGTTTATCTTTACTTTAATACATAGAAAATAATTGTAGTTAAATAACACTATTTTTGAATATTTAGCAAAAAATATATAATTTAATCTGTTTTTGATAAATTAAAAACTAAAAAAACTAAGAAAAAAGAAAACAATCGAAATTAAAAAAAAAAAAGTTGTCTACATTTTTGATGTCATTAAAACTAAAACAAGAAAACAATGGTCAAAATTAAAATGTCAAATGCAAATACTATATATATATATATATATATATATATATATATATATATATATGTATATATGTATATATATATATATATATATATGTATATGAGAATGGAAGTAAAGAGCCCAAAGACTAAGGGAAGTTATGTATAAAGGCTAAAGGAGATGGAGAAGGAATAAAAGTTAAAACTAGGTTACATGGCAAAGGCACTTTAAAGGAAGTACAAGGAATTAAAGGCCTAGACTTACGTCAAAGTTAAAGGTTATGGAGCCTTTTAAAGATAGTTTTAGGTATAGGGATTTTTATGAAAATTAAAGAGCTAATATATATAGGGGTTTACATATGATAATAAATAAAAACTTAAAAAACTAAAGAGAGAAAAAAAAAATTATATATAAAAACTAAGAGAAAATGAAGAAAAAATAAAAAAAAAAGGGTAAAAAACTAAATTTATGGCAAAAAAACACTTTAAAAATACAAAATTAAAAAAACCTAAACTTACATCCAAAAATTAAAAATTTATATAAAAACCTTTAAAAAATAATTTAAATATAAAATTTTATAAAAAAAAATTAAAACTATATATATAAGTTTACATATATGATGGGAGGGTCACGGGGGCAATGTCGGATATAACTCTAGCCCTCCTCGCAGGTCAGGTCATGTTCTCGTGGCCCATGCGACCATGTCCTGGCTTGCGGAGGGGGTTGGGGAGATGCTCGACATTGCCTCTGTGACCCTTCAGTTAGCAAACAGTCAGCATGCTAACTGTCTACCGGTGAAAGGGCCACGGAGGCACTTTTGGGCATCGCCCCAGGCCCCCCATCGTGGGCCTGTCCTAGGTCCCATGGTCGACCATGGGACCTGGGCCAGGCCCGCGAGGGGATGGGGTGATGTCCGATATAACCCCTCCCTTTATATATATATATATATAGTTAGAGTTATATATAATATAACTATATATATTATATAATTTATGATGATGATGATGATGATGATTAACATCCACTAAGACCGAATTGGTCTATCAAACCTTAAGAGGGTAAGTGATTACTTGCAATTCTTTAGAATTTTGTTTCTATGCTCGAAACGCGTTAAGAGAAGTTTTCCAAGATCACCATACTTTTGTTGAGTTAAGAGGTTAGGAAGGTTGGTAGTGTGACAAATATTTTGAAAATGAGATCTAATATGGGTATAGGCTGGAGAATCTAAGAGAAAGTTCTTTCCATCTTCAACCTTCTTAGTGTCACAAAGGTGACACACACTTTCATCCCATGGTGTTTTAGGAATTGACCAATGCCTAGTTTCACTATGGAGTTCGTGAGAATTTGTTCTTATCTTAGCAATGCTTATTTTTTTCTTTACACTTGGAAAAACAGATAGATAATTTTGATCTTCTAGATTAGGGTTGATTACATCCTTATAATACCTTGATTTTCTTTTTTCCTCTAACTCTTTATCACGCCACATTTTCTCCTTAAATTTTGATTTGACATTTTTTTTAATAGTATATTTATTTTGCAAAATGGTGTCTTCCATGATTACCCAATAGTTTAGCCAAGATCGGGCATGTTTATGCCAACCTTGCTTGATTCAATAGTGGTTATGAATTGATTTTGAAGCAATTTTAGGAAGCCTCTTGTCTTCCATGTTGTTTAACTTGTTCTTATACATTAGGTATCTAGTCATAGCCATGCTCTCAATGGGGAAGAGGATTGTTTCTAGGAGGAGGATTTTCTTCAACCCCTCCTTCTTGGGTTGATTGTTTATGTTTTTTCATTTATTGAATCTTATCCTTCATTGTCTGCAATTCACTCTTGAACCCTAAGAATCTATCCTCTATTTGATTTTGAATGGTATCTTTAATTTTTTTTATCAATCATTGCCTCTAGCTCTATTTGGAGTTTCACGTCTCTTTCTTCACTCCTTTTTTCGAATGTTTCTAACTCTATTTGGATTTTAGCATCTCTCTCTTCTCTCCTTTTTTATATTGAATCCTAATAATCGTAAAGGATATCTAGGGTGATTTTGGGGGGACCTCCCCCTATTAGGATGAGTTTTTGGAATAGGTGGTGGAGTGCTCATATTGAAAAGAAGAGAAAAAAAATGTAACAAATATTATTTTGGATTGACTTTATCTCTCAAATCAACTTTTACTTATGAAACTTAAAATAATAAATAAATAAAATATATTTAAATCTCTTTGTTAGAAAAACAGGATCACGGAGCAATAAAATAAAACAAATGCGAAAATAAAATACAGAAGATACACAATACAATAGAGACACAGATATACGTGGTTCACCCAGTGTGGGCTATGTCCACCAAAGAAATTTCTAGGTCCTTTCTTTATTATTATCCAACAATCGAAGGGATACAACCTACAACAAACCCCTTGTAACTTCCTCTTCTTTCTCTCATAGTCTCCTATCTCATAATACAATATTCACTCTCATCCCTAGCCGCAATACATTTCCCTCATAAGAGAGGGTTTCCTTCTAGGGAAAAAAACCCTAACATAACTTCTATCGTTAGATATGCGACCTTATAATGAACGATACAAGAGTGTACATTCTTTTGGGGTGTAAAGTCTTCATGGGGTATAAAAATGACTGAAAGCAAGGACCTCTGAATCAGGAAGATGATCAGGCTCCACAACCAACAATCTCCCACTTGGAGACTGATCTCAACAACTCCATCGTCATTGTATATGTTGCACTATGAACCTTCTTGGACCTATCAAATTTCTCATCTTCATCTTCATTCTTGAAGACCAACTGAAACTGATCAGGAACTCAGTTTCTCCCTGGTTACTCCCTTTGTTAACATGTCTGCAAGATTCTGGCTACTGTGTATCTTTTCCAACTTCAAATGTCCATCTTCCTATATGGATCGTATGAAATGGTACCTCAGCTATATATTCTTAGTCTTCGAATGGAAATCTGAGTTCTTTGCAAGATGAATGGCACTCTCACTATCACAGTACAACCTGATATTCTCCTGCTTCTTTCCCAATTCCTCCATAAACCTATGTAACCAAACCATTTCTTTACTAGCCTCTGTAGTAGCAACATAATCTACCATTGTTGTTGAAAGTGCAACAACCTTTTACAGTTTTGAAATCCAACTTACTTATGTTCCACCTATAGTAAAAACATACCATGTGGTACTCCTCCTGCAATCTTGATCACCTTCCATATCTGAATCAACATATCCCTATAGAACAGTGTCTAAACCTCCAAAACATAATGCATGATTAGCAGTACATCTCAAATATCTGAGAATCCACTTTACTACCTCCCAATGTTCTTTACCTGGATTGTTCATATACCTGCTCACAACTCCCACTGCATGTGCAATATATGGTCTTGTGCAACCCATCTCATACATCAAGCTGCCAATTGTTGATGAATAATGGACCCTTGACATGTATTCTATATCCTCCTATGTCTTGGGACACATTTCTTTAGTTAATTTGAAATGGCTGGACAAAGGTGTACTAACTGGTTTTGCATTCTGCATTCTGAACCTCTCCAACACCTTCTCTATGTACTCACCCTGAGACAATGCCAATTTGAGACTTTTCCTATCTCTTGTTATTCTCATACCAAGGATTTTCTTTGCAGCACCCAAATCCTTCATCGCAAATGAATTATCTAATTTCTTCTCGAGCACGTTTATATCCTGCATATTAGACCCTACAACAAGAATTTCATCTACAAACAATAGCAAGATAATATAGCTTCCATTTTCTAGCTTTTTAAATTAAACACAGTGATCAGAATGACATCTATTATAACCCTATTCTATCATAAACCTGACAAACTTAAAATACCATTTCCTTGGAGCTTGCTTTAGGCCATACAAGATCTTCTTCAACATGCATACCAAATTCTCCTTCCCTTTGACCTCATACCCCTGTGGTTGCTGCATATAAATCTCTTCCTCCAAATCCCCTTGGAGAAAAGTTTTTTTTACATCTACTTGTTCAATATGAAAATATTCTAATTCCACGAGACTCAAAATAGTCCTAATTGAAGTGATTTTAACAACAGGAGAAAATATTTCATCAAAATCTATACCTTTCTTTTGTGAAAACTCCTTTACAACAAGTCTAGCCTTGTATCTCTTTTCTCCTCCATCTTCTTCCTTCAACTTGTAAACCCATTTATTCTACAATGTTATTTTTCCTACAGGCAACTGAACCAAGTCCCAAGTCTGGTTATTTACCAAGGAAACCATTTCCTCCTTCATGCCTTCCTCCCACTTATTTTTGGTGTCTACCTGCATTGCTTCTTCATAACATTCTGGTTCCCAAGAATCAGTCAACAATAAATAATACAATGAAGGAGAGTATCGTGCAGGGGGTATACTTAACCTAGTAGATCTTATAACTACACTTGCAAGAGTTTGAGGTACATGTTTCTCCTATTGTTGTACATTTTGATTTTCTAGTTCCTTTGGAATTTCTTTTCCAGTGATCTTATCAAGCACTGTGTATTATGGTTTTTCTTTTTCTTGTTTATTTCCCTGCAACTAATCTTTGTACATGACCTTCTCATTGAATATGCCATCTCTACTCCTAATGATTTTGTTATTTTCATAATCCCATAAGAGATAACCAAAATCATTAACATCGTATCCAATAAAGGTACACTTCTTGGATTTTGCCTCAATCTTTGTTCTATTTTCTTTATCAATATGGACAAATGCTTCACAACCGAAAGTCTTTAAAAAAGAATAATTTACCTTTTTTTTGTCCATGCCTCCTATGGAATTCTGTCATCCAAAGAGATTGACAGTCCTCTGTTTATTAAGTAAACAACAATATCTACATCATCTTCCTATAACTATAAGGGAAAACTAGCATGCAATCTCATACTCCTTGCACACTCCATGATTGTCATGTTCATCCTTTCTGACACACCATTTTCTTGTGGTGTTCTTGGAACTGTATTCTCTCTATGAATCCTATGGTATGAACAATAATCATCAAAATCCATGCTGCAATATTCTCCTCCATTATCTGATCTGAGACACTTCATGTTTTTTACTTTCTCATTCTCAACCAAAGATTTTTATTTCTTAAAAGTATAAAAAATATCAGATTTTTGTCGAATGCAATAAACCCAAGTTTTTCTAGTTGCATCATCAATAAAAGTAACATAATAACGAGAGACACTAATAGATGATACCTGATCTAGTCCCCATACATATGTATGCACAAGCTCTAACCTTTCACTCTTCTTTTCTTTTCCGACTCTAAGAAATATGACTCTCTTTTGTTTTTTCATAAACACAATGCTCACAGAAGTCCAAATCAATTTATTTAAGATCCGGAAACAAATTTCTTTTGTGAAGTATCTACATCCTCTTCTCACTCATGTGTCCAAACCTATGATGCCACAGTGTTGTATCCACTCCTCTAGAAGCTAAAGAGATAGAAGAGTCAGTATTACCAGTACATAAATACAATGTACCTACCTTCTCTCCTTTTGCTATCACCAATGATCCTTTGATGGCCTTCCATGTCTTATCTGTAAATATGGATATACAATCTTCACTTTCCAACTGTCCTATTGAAATTAGATTTTTCCTTAGATCTAGAACATGTCTTACCTATTTAAACAACCATTGGTTTCCATTTCTCTGATTTTTTTTTACCTTTCCCATTCCAACTATTTTTCATGGTGCATCATCACCCAAATGAACCTGTCCAAAATCACCTTGAAAATAATCTAGAAAATGTTTCCTATGGGGTTTGACATGAAATGAAGCCCATGAATCTACCACCCAAGACTTAGAAACATTATCTACAGAAAGAATCAAAGCATCTTGTAACACGTCACCTGTTACATTTGCTTCCTGATTTCTCTCTTGTTGTCCATATCTTTGTTTCTTTGGAGCTCTGCAGTCTTTCTTCAATTGTCCTTTCTTCCCACAATTCTAGCACTCTATCTTTCCAAGTCTAGATTTGGATCTTCCCTTCCTAGAATTCCCGCGGTTCCATGAGCCCTTTCCTCCATCCTTTTGTCTTCCCCCATTCTCCATGTTCAACGCATTACCTGATGTCTCACCTGTGTTTTTCCATCACATTTACTCACTAAGGATAACACCAATAAGATCATCAAATTTTAAAGTATTTGAACCAGAGACAGAGTTACTTACAGTCGTGACCAAGACGTTCCATCTTTCTGGTAATGAGAACAAGATTAGAATATCCCTAACCTCATCATCAAAGTCCACTTTTACATAACTTAGTTGATTAATAACCGTATTAAATTCATTTAAATGATCTGCAACAGACCCAGCTTCTGACATCTTCATATTAAACAATCTCTTCATTAGAAATACCTTATTGGACATCGAGGGTTTTTCATACAATTTATCCAATGCATCCATCAAACCCTCTGTTTTCTTTTCTTTCGAAATATTGAAATCCATTGACACTGCCAGGGTCAATCGTATTGTTCCTAGCGCCTTTATATCAAGAATCTCCCATTTGTCATCCTTCATAGCCATTGACTTCTTTTCTATTCCGCCCAATTGTAGGAATAGATCCTTTTGATATAAATAATCTTCCATCTGCATCTTCCATAACTAGTAGTTTTGGCCGTTAAATTTCTTAACCCTAAACTTTCCATCTTCCAACATTTCACCCACTTGAACCAAGAACCCTCTTTTCTTGCGAGTTACCTTTCCTTATGATACCAGTTGTTAGAAAAACAGGATCACAGAGCAATAAAATAAAACAAATTCGGAAATAAAATACAGAAGATACACAATACAATAGAGACACAGATATACGTGGTTCACCTGGTGTGGGATACGTCCACCAAATAAATTTCTAGGTAAAAAAGGTAAAAACCAAAGAGAAGTATTATTATCATTCAAAACCGCAGATATATAATGTTAGAAATAGAATATATCCTTCAGAACAAAAAATAAGTATTATTCCCGTTCAAACCACAGAGAAGTATTATTCACGTTCAAAACTGCAGAGAAATATTATTCCCGTTCAAAACCTCAGAGATATAATTTCAAAATCGTAGAAAAGTATTATTCCCATTCAATTTCGTTAGAAATTTTTTCAAACTTACAACTTACGCTATAACATTTTGGCATCATTGTCGGGGAGGATTTTGAATGCTCTTCATGCCCTAAAATGACACTTTTGGCAAGTATATTTCCAAAAGCCTTCACCCCGAGCTTGTCTCCACTCTAAGAACCTACTCATTTATTTTGACAAACCTTCTTGAAAAATTTTCTGGCGACTCCACCTTTCCTGAACCTACCTTTCATTACTTACATTTCCTCTTCTCTCCCCTTTCATCCTTTGATAAGCCTTGATCTCTCTTGAAAACTCCTTTGAGGTTTTATTCTAGTCAATGGGACTATGACACCTTGGAATCAACCAAAACCTCTCCATTCATCATGGAAGGAAATTTTGCAGATGGAAAGGGAAAGAGTTGCTAAGAAAGTCGTTGAAGAGCTTATGAACCAAGTAAAAGAGTTATTGCATGAATATTTCTAAGAACAAGCCCTCACAGATGAATAGGTTCTTGAAGAACATGCTTATGAAGAAAGCTTCCAATAAGATCCTGATGAAACTTATCATGTTGAATATTATGAGGCATTTAATGAAGATAAATTCATTTCACTTAATTACCTAGATGAAGACATCCAAGCCACTATTCCTTCTGCACATCAAGAGTAGAACACTATGGGTTATGAACCTTTCGAGGATATTGATGACATCCTATTCCATAATCTTGGAAGTGAAGAAGCACTAGAAGAATCCTTGGATATAAATTATCATCATATTGACACTTTCATACATATTAGAAAATGTGGATAGGACATGGTACTTTCCACCTTTGATGGAGATCCCACTTACAATGTTGAGGGTGGCCCTCAAGCAAAGGATTGGTATCCATGAATATATGACTCAAATTTTTGGGATGGTTATGGTAACATGATCACATATTTTCTCGATTCATTTGAAAATGACTTTTCATAGTATCTTCAGGGTGATGCATATCCTTTTGGGGATGCATATTTTTTCTATGAGGATTTTCAGACATCTTCACCCTCGATTTTGGAAGAGTACCAATACATTTAAATCCTAGGGAAATCATAGGTTCACTCTATGAAGTGAAATTTTTTTCATCTTGGGGATTCTCACGAAGATTCACAGACGAAGAGGCAATGTTTTTCTTCTTCTAGATCTGAGACTGTCCCATAACTAATTTCTTCCCCTCGGGTGAAGCATGGGGTCTTCTTGAGTTATCTCACATCTTCTCAGTATTCAGGGAACATTTATTGTGTTTATGAGGATGAAGATGAGCCATCATCTACATATGCCAGTCCACTCCAGGGATGGAGAGATAGGGCTTTTGGCTATGCTTACAGGCGGGAATTCTAGGACAATTGAGATTGGGTTTCTCTTTTCATTAGGATTTCCTCCCTCCCACCCATATCCATGAGTTTTATTTCATGATTGATCATATGTCTATTTATGTTGATGATTACTATGTGCTGAAATTATCTTTGTTGTTTGACATGATTAAGCACATGGGGAAATGTCTTCATTCGATGATCAGGTGGTTGCACTGGTTGTACGATTTTAGCTGACACCTTCGAGACTTGATATTCAGGGTCTCAGGACCCCAGGTAAGTAGGTAAGTCATATTTATTTCTTGCATATTGCATTTTGTTTTCTCATATTAGTTTATATGCATTTCATTTTCATTTTTCTCTACTTGCATTATTGATTTCATCATCATATATGTATACTTAGTTAGAAATTTTGTCAAATGTTTTTTTCTAGCTTAGTTGGTTTTTATTATGACCATATGAGAACAAGGATGAGTAGTCCATCCTGCACTTGACAAGTTTGATGTTTCCTTCCAGGAAAAGGTCTACCAGGATATACTGCGGTTGTCATGCACTCTATGGCGAGCACATTTTTCCAAGTAGGAGCTAGATGTTATGCACATTTTGTGGATAACTAAGGCCCTCATGTTCCAGATATGGAGTGTTGAGAGACCACATGACTAACAATATCCTTTTTCACAACTAGAGACCCGCATCACCACCACAGTGACCCAGCACTTGGTCATCATCCACACCAACTTGCCACCACAGGTCACTTGGGTCTTGCTCCATGTAGTATGATTTGGGTATGATGGTGGGTATCATTTTAATATTTGAGGCATTCTATCTTGTATATCACAGGTTATTTTTTATTATAAGACATCTACTTTGGAAAATATCCTTTTTACCTTGTTCAAATGTTGGTGGTTGGCTTGGGGCACTCAATTAGATGGTCACCCTTAGGATGGGGTGTTTCTGGTATCTTCCTTTGATGAGTCATTGTGACACTCCCGACCATACTTACCACCTTCCATCATTATTTCCCCTCATGACATCATCTCTTGGGATTTTGGGGTAGGCTGACCCTAGAAGGGACCATTCCTCATTTCATAGGAAGAAGGGGATGAAGGCCTAGAGGGGAGTTAGCTGGAAAAATATTAAATCCTAATGAAAGAACCTTCTATATGCTTCTCCCAGGGGATCCCAAGAAAGCAATGAAAAGCTTCTCCGCAAGAAAATAAGGACCCCGCGAAAAGAATAAATATAGATGCTTAAAGGATCAGTTGAGGATAGAGGGTCCCATCACGAGCCAACCTATCACGTCCATGGGTATCTAACGGTATGACATTACCATTTTTGGCCATCACACCAGGGTAATATCTCTCAGTTGCATGGCTGAGGGAAAGGGGGTATCATCATGAGACATCCTTCTCATTTCTGTGAAAGCACTTATGGGTGACATTGTCGATATATCGTCACCACGCTAGGGAAATGGCCTCCAATTCTCCCTATGATATATTGAAATAAAATACAAATAAAGAAAGATAAAATTCAATTGATGAGCTTGGAAAAAATGCATTATAGATGAAGGTACAACACACTATCCACAAAGGCACCCATAAATGAGATACTATGGACCCTTGCATATCATGAACCCTGTTCCCATTGACTACTTCCCCCATCCATTTCATTTCATTCACATGGCTCAGATAGGGTTGTTCCTAGACTTAGGGGGTTTTATCCATTGAAAATAAGTACCATGCCAACCCACCCACAACCAAACTTGGAAAAACCTCTAGTTTCCTAAGAACATGTTTGTATGATGTAGTCCTAGTATACATGCTTTAATGGCTCTTTTATTGACTTGATTCACTCATCATGATGCTTTGACTTGAGATCCTTGGAGGGAGTATCCATTTGTCTTGCAGGTACAGGTTTGTGGCCATTTTTGGAAGAACAAGCCTAGTTTGGGCTTCCATGAGCGAAAGCATCCCACAAGATGGATGACATAGGCCCACATGTCATACGATAGAGATATGATTTTAGAGGCTTAGAAGATAGCTGGATAGACATATCCCACCCTTTGCATGCCAAAGGACTTTCCCAGAAGGGGAAAAACGTCACTCCCTAGGGGCTTGTCATCACATTTCAGGGGCATATGGTCGTTGATGATGAATAAGAGCATGACACATGTATTTTTGAGGTGGAGAGGATTTGGATGATTTCCACATGGCCTTTGGAGGCCCTACTTTGCATCCCAGCTCCAACGACTTGCTCAATTTTCCAAAACGTCCTCCTTCAAGGGATGACATCACCTTTTGTTTTAGGGTTTTATTTGTGTAAAAGTGAAATTAAAGATAATTTTTAAATATTATCTTTGTAAAGGGGGAATATTAGGGTTGGTGATCCCTAATATTATGTGGACAAACTATGTTAGCTACATTTTGTATAAATAGAGATCATAAGATCTCATTTTCATAATATAACTCTGCATTGTGAGAGGCTCTTGGACTAGAATTTTTACTATCTTTGGCTAGTTATCCCTCTTGTGCTTTTTTTTATGGCTATGTCTTGGTTATGGTTGACGGAAATGGTGTGCTAGAATTGGAAGGCTTTCTTCATTGCTTTTTTGGTGGTTAGTCTAGCTTTTATTCCCTTTTAATGCTTGAAGGTGCCATTTATTTCATTGTATTATCATTTGCACAAGCTAAAGGTTCTATTTTATTGAGCCAAATAGGGAGTATAAGGGCATACAACCCTACTTGTGTTTCCACCATTTTATTACTAAGGGAATATTGTTTCGTAAGGGTTTACTAAGAGGAGTATAGTTACATACACCCTCCTAGTTAAAACCCTAGCTTAGAGAAGCTTTCCTTGCGGAGTAAAATGGTTTATACCCCCAAGAAAGTAGCCTATATAGCTTCTTCATATTATCTTGACTCAATTAACCCTTTATTAAAGGAACTAGTCATTTACTTATTGCATGGGAGAAATAAATTATTGCCTTGGTAAACGTACAAATTTCAATTTTTGAAGTTATCTCTTTTGGATAATGATATTGATGCCTTGGAGATTATTCCTCCTTTAGGGCATCATATTTCTCCCACAAATTCATATTTCTATATTAAAACTAAACTACATCCATTAGGGCTTCTTTAAACTCTAACCCTAACTGCTAATATCTCACAAACTAACCTTGGACTAACCCTCTAACTTTGCTAGTTTAACCTACTAACCTAGGTGCATCTATTGGGATAGATTTTGGCACTTTTTGATGGTCATATTTTATGTTGTGTTTCATTGAATGCTACAGACATAAGGATGATATATTGCCGCAAGAATTTACTTTTATGACAACCATCTTTATTCAGTCTTGAAGTGCTATTTTCGGTCCACATTGGTTACTAGTTTTATTGTTGACATTGATAACTAATATAGACATTTTACTTGTTGATTTGGATGTAATCTATTGTTGATTTAATAACTTTTATGTTGTTCTATTTTAGGTACATCAATATTAACTTGTTGATCCATTAATATACTTGGTTGTAAAACTATTTTTCTTGTGTCTCAGGTAGGTACAAGTGACAACTATCTCTTTACTCGGTATATGTTTACCTCTCTTTAATTACCATTTTCAACCAATCTATTCCTCCATCACTTGAAATTCCGAGGGACTTCTCCTTACAACTCCATTCTTCCTTCTCATTCTTCCTTCTCATTCTTCCTAAGGTCTCCGGGATCGCCTCCCAAGAGTGATCTTAGTCACCCCCCAAGTGCGGGACCTACATCGAGGTGACATTGGGTGTAGTGCCCCATAGTTGTAGCATATGATTTTTGTGGTTGGGTCAATATTTTCCCAACCTACAACTTGCGCTATAACAAGGCCCCCTACTAAAATTTGCATCCCTAATGAATGATACTCTACTACTTGAACCTAATGTTATTCTTTGTCTACCTCTAGGGAGTTGGAGGTTCAATCACTCATTGTCTTTGATGGAGGTTGATTAATCCTTTTTATCTTATGGTTTCAAATGTCTTCATGATGCTTATTAACCTACGATGTTTCATTGAAATTTGTATGATGGATTTGACACATTATCTTCGTACTTTTTGTTGATTCTGAAGCACATGATGATCCTGATCTAGATTATTTTCGACACGAAATGAGAGTAGAGATATAATAAATAAATGTACAGAGATATGTCAGATATCCAATAATATAACACAAATGTATCATAGATGCAACCATAAACACATAGATAGAGTAATAAACAATTTTCTATTAATGAGCGAAAATGTACAAAGACTGTAAAAATATAGAGTGAAAGACTCGCTAGAATGGTGCCAGCTTATCTATGAGAAGAGATTTGTCTGCTACTCACATTTGTAAGAAGATAATTTTACAATGAGGCTCCAAAGGCCTTTTTATCATAAAGAAAATCCAAAACCCTAACCCCAGAAGATGAAAAGCCAACTGTTTTGTGGACCCTGTTTTCGGTAGTTTGGTGTATCAACTTCCTGGGGGCGTAAATTTCGCATACGATCTACATTTGGGGCGCACTATATCTCGTTGGAAATGTATCATCGAGGAGATTCATTTAGGGGGCCCAATAAGAGCCTTTGGCTGTCATTGAGAATCTTGATCCCAAAAAACCTTCATTTAGGCCCTCAAAATGGCTCCGGAAGTTAAAAACGGATAAAAATAGTAAATTACCAAAATTGCCATAAAATTGTTTTGAGCCAGTTGGTAAAGGTGGGTGGCCACTGATATCCACCTATATAAATTATCCCTCCTTAGGAAGCAATGGTATCCATTGCATTGAGTTCCCGGGGGAGAGGGAAAAACGTTTGTTGAATCTGCATCTTGATGAGCTGCTTGCCTTGTTGGAGAAGTTGTGCTACTTAACTTGTTGAAGGTTGTCATGAACATGTGGCTGGAAGGTTTGGACATTTTTAACTAGTCTGGCTACATGAGATTCCTGTGTGCAGAAGGAATATTTACACTTTGTTGCAATCTTGTCGACCTTCTTCTTTTGTATAGAAGGTGCTTGGACCAAGGTTGTAGTGGTTGCAGTATCCTTTTGTTCACCTTTTGAACAGATTGTGAAGAAGTTGAATTTTGTAGTATGAGATACTACCTTGCGGCACTGTTTAGGTGGAACAATAGTTGGAAATACCTCAAGTATTTTGTAGATATGACCCCCCAGAGAAACAATGACACTGCAGGGTCGAGACTCATAAACAACATGGCGCTTCCACATATATGGTTGGCCCAAGAGAACATCATAGACATCTAGTGGGGAAACATCACATAATATCTCATCCTTGAAGGGTTGGATGTCGTATGAAAATAAACATTGTTGGCTGACACAGAGATATCGTCCCTGGCGAAGCCACCCTATGTTGTATGGTTGTGGGTGTGGTGTTGTCAACAATCTCAACTATTTGACAACCTCTGTTGAGATGAGGTTCTTTTGGATTCCGCTATCAACAATAAAATGTAGTGGGGTCCCCTTCACCCACATCTGTGAATGAAAAAGGCACTCCGCCTCTTCAGTATCTGTTGGTTCTTCTGGTTGAATTATTGCAGTCGTGACAATAGCAGTGGGGTCTGTGTCAATGATCTGTCTTTTACTAGTATTTTCAGAATTAGATTTTGAATCAAGGTTCGACTCCTTGTATTTGATCTCGACCACTAATGATTGTTTTGAGAGACATTCATCGGTGTTGTACCAGGGGATTTTGTGGAAATTGCACCATTTTCCGGTGTCCTTATTTGTCTTTCCGTGACCCTTCTTTTCCTGTGGCTTGGATTATTTTTCGGGAGATTGTTTGTTAGGGTCGTCTTTATCATACTTTATCTTTGGCATATTTGTAGACCCAAACTCCCGTTTTTTATGGTGCTTAAATTTCTGCTCGATTTTAATAACATATCGATAAGCAATACCAAGTGATGAGATGTCTAGAAAATCCATCTTAGTTTGGATGTATCTGTGTATATCCCGAAAGTATTTCAAAACCAAATGTCATTCGAAGCATTTGATACCTAGCTTGGCGCGCAAGGTATGGAAGGTATTGGTGAACTCTGGAATTGCTTGGCCCCTCTCCTGCCGTAGTTTGGTCCATCTCATGTATTGGTCCCCATAGTTTCCAACAGGGTAATATTGTTCCTTTACCACATCCACAAACAAATCCCAAGTCGACTCGACCCCATATATTCCAGACTCCTCTGTGGAAATTTTCTCCTCGTAAGTTTCCCACCAATGTTTGAAATGGGGGAGATATTTAAGGGTGCGAAGGTGATCTTTTCCTAGTCGGAAAAATTATGAACAGAGGAATAACCTTCTAACATATTTAACCATTCATCTAGGGCATATGCATCTATCTGACCTTCAAATATAGGAATATAAAAATTAACCTGTACCTTGAAAGGAGAGGTGCTTCCAAAGTGTCTTTTTGATGAATATGTGCCTATTTCTATCAACAAGCGTTGAAGGATGTGGGAAAATTTCTCCATCATTTCGTCCCTCTGTCGCGTGAGAGATTTCTCAAGCATGAGATTGATAGAATTGCCTGCTCCGTAAATTTTCTTTTACTACGCCATGGAGGGTTTCTTGGGAATGCAAGAACAATTTTCTTCAATAGATACAAGCTCGAGATCCAACTTTCTATACTCGGACCTCATCTGGTACATGTACTGGAAAAAATGATCAAGAGAAGCCTGCTCTGATACCACTGATCCAGATTATTTTCGGCACGAAATGAGAGCGGGGATATAACAAAGCAATGTAAAAAGATATCTTAGATATCCAATAATATAAAATAAATGTATCAGAGCTGAAACCATAAACACAGAGATACAGTAATACACATTTTTCTATTAATGAGCGAAAATGTACAAAGACTATAAAAATACAGAGTGAAAGACTCATTAGAATGGTGGCATCTTATCTCTGAGAAGAGATGTGTCTCCTAATATCATTTGCAAAAAGATGATTTTAAAATGAGGATCCAAACGCATTTATATCATAAATAAAATCCAAAACCCTTACCCCGGAAGATGAAAAGCCAACAATTTTGTGGACCCCGTTTTGGGTAGTTTGGTGTGCCAACTTCCCGGGGGTGTAACTTTGGCATACAATCTTCATTTGGGGCGCACGATAGCTCGTTGGAAAGGTATCGTCGAGGATATTAATTTATGGGGATAAATTAGAGACTTCTAAAATCATTGATAAACTCGATCCCAAAAAACCTTCATTTAAGCCCTCAAAATAGCCCTGGAAGTTAAAAACTGCTAAAAATAGTAAATTACCAAATTGCTAGAAAATTGTTTTGAGCCAGTTGGAAAAGGTGGGTGGCCAACGATATCCACCTGGATTAGATCCTATGTGGTTGCGATTTTTTATGTTCTATTTCATATCATGAATGATTATTATTATTATTATTTTCCAATTGGCTAATTCAAGTAATGCATCTTCCTTCTTGCGTGCTATGCTTAATTTCTGCACCTTTATGCTTTCACATGTTGATCCTACTCTTCTATTTAGAACTCTAAGTATGAATCACAAAATCACTAATCATTCTTTGACTGCAGACCTGACACATGCAGTATCAAGACGTTTATCTACAAAAACCATGATTATTATTTAATTGACCCAACACTTATTTATAAGTTCACTTCAAGGTAGGGAATATAATGTTTATGGAATATTCATAAGTTTCCTTTTGATCACTTGACTCATCTCATTTTTTATGTTTTGCAGGAGCAGGTTCATAGGGTCACTTGATTCACATGACCACTCCAGCTTTGAGAGGCATGCGGGGGAATCTCTTCATCCTTATATAGAGCCTTAACCTTGATTCTTAGCTGAAATTCCCCTAATTAGGAAGAAAATTACCTTGGCTTGTAGTTTCCTCATGGTATGAAGCTCCAAAGGCTATTGGATCCACCTATCTCGCAGGTCTTCCCATGAGCCTCTTTAGATTGATTTCTACCAGGTCATTTTTTGGTCTTATCTCTCGCCAAAACCTAGGACAAAATCCCATTCATATTCTTCGTTGTAATTCCTTCTTGTGTATTCTCCTTATGCATGGTTGCTATCTTTCACATTTGTATCATGCATAGTGGTCTAGCATAAGGACCTTTTCCTTGACCTGGTTTTATTCTCACTCCTTTTGAAATTAGCAGGTCTTCTCTCTCAGACTTCCATATTGATTACATTGACCTGTGTCATGCGCTTGGTCAACATCAATCTCCTTTTACCATTTGTCATTACTTATGACATTGATTCATCACATGAAGTGTCATTTTTTTCCTTCGTCGCTTTCCATTCTTCGCATTTAAATTGAAGTGTTCTTGGTCACCATATAACCTAACTCCTCTCCTTGAAACCCAATTTCTTAAATCCTACCTTATATGTATTATTCCTAATTTTTTCCCCTAGGTGCGGAACCTTGACTGATGGAATCATGACCAGCGGAATCCTGACTATTGGAACCATGAGGGGGCAAGGAACCTTAGCTTGTGTAATTTTGCGTAATTTTCTAATTTCTAATCTTATTTTATTTTGTATTTTGTACATATTTTGTATATATTTCTATTTTATTTTGTTTTTATTTTTTTATTGATTTTAATTTTAATTTTAATTTTGTAATTGTTGATATTCATTTTTCCCATGGTATTGCTTGTGGTGTTTCCACATGGATTTCCCCTAGAATTACTTTAGGTATTTATTTTTACTTTAGGGAAAACTAATTCACATTAGATATTTATTTTACATGGGCCGGTAAATACATTTTTACATGCATAAACCATTTGTGTTACATAAACAAACCATTTCTCACCTAAGATGTAACATGTACATCGTTTTTTCTCATATGTATATACATAAAACTAAAAAGAAAAACAAATTGGATTTTCTTTTTCTATATATATTCATTTTTATTTTTATTTTTAATTTCATTTTCCCCTTTTTTCGTCCTAAACCCTAAGTTGTACATACCCATTCTATTTTTTCTCTTTTGATTTAGTTTTAATTTAACCTTTTTATTTTTACCATCACTCACTAAAATCTCACGTAATATCCCATAAGACTCTCCCCAGGTTTCTCCCCATTGGTCCTCACATGTGCTTTATGATAATTTCCATGGGAAATTAACATTTAAGACACACATCTCTACTTTTTGGGAATACTTCCTATCTTCATGGAAACACTACCTTTCCTCCTGTTATGGGATTTTTGACACTATGACCATCGGTCTATGTCACAACAGATATTGACCATATTTAAAAGAATGAACCTACCCCTCAACATACAAATCAACAAAGAAATGAAAACTTGGAAGATTGAAGTAAAGTTCTCTTACCTTGTATCCCCACATTCAATGTATCCTCGCTCTCGACCTTTGACTTGCTCCAGACCTTTGCCTCTACAAACCTGCAAAAGGAACCAAATGGAAACTACAACAAAGTAGTTATCAAATCAAGATATAAATGCAATATGTCAATTTATATATGTAGAAAAAAATCAACATATACAAATGAATTAAACATAATTACACATATATTGGAGGGAAAGAGAACTCTTCTATTAATTAGAAAAAGATAGGTGAGTTACAATCTGATCCTAACTGATGGAACTACCTAGAAACCAACCTCTTAAGCTCCTCCACTAAACCCCTTCAACCATCAACTCAACATATGAGAACTTCCTCACATGACTTGGAAGGGATAGGAACACACCCAATGGTCATATATGGGAGAGGACGGGACACTCGATATAAAATTTCCAGATGAAGGGATGTTACTTAGAGACTCGGAGAATAGAGAAGCTTGCAAATCGATAGCATTTTCTTACACCAAGGTTGTATCTCCTCATCCACGCCCCCATAGGTGATTTTATACCATCCTAAAGAGGTTGATATGGTTACATTTCATTCTGTACGTGAAATTGGGTATTTAGGATCAGGAAAACCCGTAAACTCCAACCAAAAGTACGTAATATTTTATTTTTTCACAAAATTAGGGGTGTACGTGATTTGCACACTAGAAAATAGCATATGTACACGCTTTTCACATTGATTAATCACATATGTCAACAAAAGTAGAGTATTTTAGATGATTTTTATGAACGATATTGGGATTTAGATTTTCAAGCTGAGGAATGGACTAGGCCATCTCACAAATGCAGGATGGAGGAGAAATTTTTGCTATAACAGATGCCCCCTAATGTGTGAGGTTAGAAGAACAAATGATGGATGAAATACATTATAAATATGAGAGGAAAGGATGCAATGAATTAATTCCAAATGAAAGAGCCCAAATAATGGATACAAGAACAAAACCTACAAAAGAAATCAAGTAAGAGTATTATCTTCCTGATTCAGGCATACCCATGATCAGGAGAGATAGAAGCATGGCCACAAAATAAAGTACACTAAATATCCATGAGTAATATAATATAATTGATTTCCATGGACATGATAACTATACATGGTGGATCCATGTAATACATATAGAAGTAGAAATCATGGCCTTGAGGAATACACAGTAAATCCATGCAAATGTAGATCATATCCACGAATAGATACACAATGGAGCTATGTCTTAGAATAAAATCAGAGGATATCTGAAACCAATAGAATGAAAAAACTAATCCTCTACAAGTACCAATGCTAGTGAGAGTGGTACAATTCAGGTAGGAGCACAAAACATGTGATGCTCATACTTCACTCAAAGTCTTCAATCCAGCCATCATGGTGCGAGTCTACACCATGTGAATAGATGTGTTGAATTTTAACACCGTAAGACACCACTTGATTATCGGTCATTTATGTATACTGTTAACAAATGTGAGACAACCCACCGATGATGATAATGGGCATCAAGGTACCTAGTATAACCTAACAAGTGTGAATAAAGGATATGATGTCGAACACCTGATAGAGTGTACTGATCAAGGGACGTTGATGTCTTACCATTGTCAATAGTGAGGGAACCTACCATTAATGACTCCAAGCCCCAAGGTACTAAAAATTTCTCTAGATTCCTATCCCAGAGAAAGATGTGTTGAATTCGATAGGAAGAGATACGTTGGAAGGACCGCTTTAAGGAATCCTCCATCATCTAGCATGAGGAGTAGAAAAATGCCAAAGATTCGAAAGGAATCAGACGAAAAGATTGTAATGACTACAGCAAGGTATGTCTTAGACATGCACCAGATGGAATATTTCACAACAAAGAATCTCTAAATAGTATCCAATGATGGACACTAGTGACAATGACAAGGAATCCACCAATAGGGTTAGATGGAAACCGAGGTACCAAAAAAATCCCTGTGTGAAAATGTTTGTTGGCATCGAACACAAGGGAAACCACTCAGTCAATGACCAATGATGGTTTATCATCTTCTTAGTGCAAGGTCACCTACAGATGATGTAAATAGGCCCAGGGTGCAACTCTAGGTCATACTCTCATAGAAATGTGTCGTAGTCGATAAGAGTAGACCCACTGGAAAGAAGTCAATCGGGACCTTCTATACTAGCACAAGTGAGATATATAGATACTTGTGAAATTGAGAAGTATTTAACCCACACGGGAAGGCCAATTCAAAAATTTAAGGATTTTTGCATAATGGATGACTCGGGAAGAGATTTCTCTTGAACAAAAGCATGACAAATTATGTGACTTGGGTAGCATTGACTATAAAATTGGATACATTCGTGACATAAGAGGCATCAAAAAATTCTCCATATGACTATAAGAATAACCAGCCGAAGGAGATTATGCTCAAAAGGAGAAGAAAGGCCTCTTAAATCCATACTAAACCAAAAAATATTGAGACATTGACTCAAAGATTGTGCTTTCTTCAAGGGCGACAAGACTGTTTCCAAAAGAGATAGACTCTTTCCCCCCTTTGATTTTTTTTTTTTATTATTTTTTTGTCTTTTTCATACTATTAAAGCCTTAAAAATAATAAAATAATGTTATAGTACAATGCAGGAAATGAGTATCGGGGGCAAGCAAAATAGTTTTTAAGCGCAAGGAACATACCTATGCTCAATGAAAGGAAAGCATGTGCAAGATATGGACACTCGGGGGAAAATTTCCTCCATGGGTATGGGTGTCAAATTTCAAAGGCTATCACTATAAAGCTAGTAAATTTTCGAGAATACATGTACAATGGGCTATATAACAACAAGTTGAAACCAACATTAGGCCAAAAAAGTGTGAGTGGTCAATATGCAATGGAAGCACAAATCAACACACCAAATTTTGGAAGCCCCGCGAGTAACTGTCCAACAATATATGAGTATAATATATGAAGCATCGACGCAAATTCATCGCAAGACTAGACAAGACTTTCGAGCCTATGGAAAAATCTGGAGCATGGGTTGAAAAACGGCTAATGAGAAGTGTTAACAATGTTGGTTGTGGAGCCTGATTATCTTCCTAATTCAAAGGTCTTTGTTTTCAGTCGTGTTTATACCCCATGAAGACTTTACACCCTAAAATATTGTACACCCCTCCATGTGGGGGAGTGTTGGGGGGGCTTGCCCCTCCTGCGGGGTTCGGGGGCAAGCGAGCCCTTGATGGGGCTTCGATGTCGAAGCCCCTAAAGAAAAAATTTCCTTGTAAATGTATATTTTAATTTCATAGTAAATATGGACCGTTCATTATAAGGTCACATATCTGACGGTAGAAGTTATGTTAGTGTTTTTTTCCCTAGAGGGAAGCCCTCTTTTATGAGGGAAATGTATTGCGGCTATACATCATTGTGAATAGTGTATTGTGAGAGAGGAGACTGTGAGAGAAAGAAGAGGAAGTTACAGTGAGTGTGGTGTAGGTTGTATCCCTTCATTTTCTAGATAATAATAAAGGAAGGACCTGGCAATTTCTCTGGTGGATGTAGCCCACACTAGGTGAAACGTATATTTGTGCCTCCATTCTATTTTGTATCTTCTGTGTTTTATTTCTGCATTTTTTTGTTTTATTTCTCCTTGATCCTATTTTTCTAACAATTGGTATTAGAGTGAAAGGTAACTTGCAAGAAAAGAGGGTTCCTAGTTCGAGTGGGAGCAATAACAAAAGATGGAAAGTTTAGGGTCGATAAATTTAATGGCCAAAACTACTAGTTATGGAAGATGCAAATGGATTATTATTTATATCAAAAGGATCTATTCCTACCATTGGGTAGAATAGAAAAGAAGTCGATGTCCATGAAGGACGAAGAATGGGCGGTTCTTGACAGGAAGGTACTAGGAATGATATCATTGAGCCTGGCAACGTCGGTGGCTTTTAATATTTTGAAAGAAAAGACAATGAAGGAGTTGATGGACGCATTGGCTAAAATGTATGAAAACCCTCTGTGTCCAATAAGGCATTTCTAATGAAGATATTATTTAATATGAAGATGTCAGAAGGCGAGTTTGTTGCAAAGCATTTAAATGAATTTAATATGGTTACTAATCAACTAAGTTCTATAAAAGTGGAATTTGATTATGAGGTTAGGGCTATTCTAATCTTGTGCTCATTTCCATAAAGTTGGAACGAATTGGTTATGGTTGTAATTAACTCTTTATTTGTTTCAAACACTTTAAAAATTGATGATGTTGTTGGTGTTATCCTTAGTGAGGAAATGTGATGGAAAAGCACAGGTGAGACATCAAGTAATGTGTTAAACATGGAGAACATGGGAAGACAAAAGGATAGAATAAAGGGCTCAGGGAACAACGGGAATTCTAGGAAGGGCATATCCAAATCCATAATAGGAAAGATAGAGTGTTGGAATTGTGGGAAGAAAGGACATCTGAAGAAATAATGCAGAGCTCCAAAGAAAAAAAGACATTGACAGTAGGAGAAAAATCAGGAAGCAAATGTAATAGGTGATGTGTTACAAGATGCTTTGATTCTTTCTATAGATAATATTTATGAGTCTTGGGTAGTATATTCAGGGGCTTCATTTCATGCCACACCCCATAGGAAACATTTTATAGACTATGTTCATGGTGGTTTTGGACAAGTTCATTTGGGTGATGATGCACCATGAAAAATTGTTGGAATGGGAAAGGTAAAAATAAATCAAAGGAATGGAAACCAATAGTTGTTGAAAGATGTAAGACATTTTCCAGATCTAAGGAAAAATCTAATTTCAACAGAGCAGTTGGCAAGTGAAGTTTGTATATCAATATTTACAGATAAGGTGTGGAAGGTCACCAAAGGTTCATTGGTGATAGAAAATGGAGAGAAGGTAGGTACATTGTATTTATGTACTGGAAATATTGACTCTTCTATCTCTTTAGATTCTACAGGAGTGGATACAGCACTATGGCATCATAGGATTGGACACATGAGTGATAAGGGAATGCAGATACTTCACAAAATAATTTTTTTGCCGGATCTTAAACAAATTGATTTGGATTTATGTGAGCATTGTGTTTATGGAAAGTAGAAGAGAGTCATATTTCTTAGAGTTAGAAAAGAAAAGAAGAGTGAAAGGTTAGATATTGTGCATACATATGTATGGGGACAAACTCAGGTATCATCTCTTAGTGTCTCTCGTTATTATGTTACTTTTATTGATGATGCAACTAGAAAAACTAGGGTTTATTTCATTCGACAAAAATATGATGTTCTTGATACTTTTAAGAAATGGAAAGAATTGGTTGAGAAAGAGATAGGAAAAAGGTTGAAGTGTCCCAGATTGGACAATGTACATGAATATTTCAGCAAGGAGTTTGATGATTATTGTTCATACCATAGGATTCATAGAGAGAAGACATTTCCAGGAACACCATAAGAAAATGGTGTGTCATAAAGGATGGATAGGACAATCATGGAGTGTGTAAGGAGTATGAGATTGCTTGTGGGTTTTCCCTTACAATTATGGGCAGATGTTGTAGATATTGTTGTTTACTTAATAAACAGAGGAAATTCAAGATCTTTGGATGGTATAATTCCATAGGAGGCATGGACAAGTAAAAAGGTAAAATATTCCTTTTTGAAGACTTCCAGTTGTGAAGCATTTGTCCATATTGATAAAGAAAATAGAACACAGCTTGAGGAAAAATCCAAGAAGCGTACCTTTATTGGATACGTTGTTAATGATTTTGGTTATTGCTTATGGGATTATGAAAATCAAAATATCATTAGGAGTAAAGATGCCATATTCAATGAGAAGGTCATGTACAAAGATCAATTGCAGCGAAAGAAACAAGAAACAGAAAAACTAGAATACACAGTGCTTGATGAGATCACTGAAAAATTAATTCCAAAGGTACCAGAAAATTAAAATGTATAGCAACAGTAGCAACAGGTACCTCAAACTCATGCAAGTGTTGTTAGAATATCTACCAAGTTAAGTAGACCCCCTGAATGATACTCTCCTTCATTGTATTATTTATTGTTGATTAATTCTAGTGAACTGGAATGTTATGAAGAGGCAATGCAAGTAGACACTAAAAAGAAGTGTGAGCAAGGTGTGAAAGTGGAAATGGATTCCCTAGTAAATAAACAAACTTGGGAATTGGTTCAGTTTCCTGCAGGAAAAAGAGTAATGCAGAATAAATGGGTTTACAATTTGAAGGAAGAAGATGGAGGAAAACAATGGTACAAGGCTAGACTTGTTGTAAAGGGGTTGCACAAAAGAAATGTATATATTTTTATGAAATATTTTCTCCTGTTGTTAAAATGACTTCAATTAGGAAAATACAAATGTGGTAAAAAGTGAAATGTGTTAACTGGAAGGAAGGATGGCCCGAGCTAGGGAACTTGGAACCCTAGTAGCGCGCACAGGCAGCCTCGGCCCTCTCGGCGGCCAGGCTTAGCTTGGCCGACTCCTCCACCTCCTCCTCCAGGACGCTCGCTGATAGCACCCCAGATTAGAGCGGCCCCGTTTTGAAGGACTGAAGGTCACATTCCCTGTTTCGACAGCCCTGGTGCATATAAAGTTGCGACTGGGCATCCTCAGACACGCAGGGGCGCGAGGACGTGTCCCAGTTTGGGTTCTCTGCAACGATTAGGGCACCCCCATCCATGGACGCTGGTGGGGGCGCCACCTCTAACCCTCCCCCATTACCAGAACTGGAATCATTCAGGAAGTTGATCGCCGCAACCTCTAAGAGACCGTCGTCAGCAGTGCAGCAGAAATTCGTGAAGAAACTGGACAACATTCCCAGTGTTGAATTGCCTTTGGAAGAAACTTGCAGATCGGCAGTGAACTTAGCAGACAGGGGACTTATTGGGCAATTTACCGGCCTCTGGCCCTCCCCCAAATCTGTAGACGCATGGGTGCAGAGGAACTGGAATCCGCTCATAACAGAAGGAATAAAGAGCCACTTCGTAGGGAAAGGTTATTTTGTATTCGTCTTTGACAATCCAGAAGACAAAAATCTCATATTCAGAAACAGGCAGTACTTCATGGGGCCTCAAGGGTTATACCTGAACAAATGGACCCCAGACTTCGACCCATCCCAGGATGTGCCCTCGGCTGTCCCAGTGTGGGTCCATTTACCTCACCTCCCCTTACACTGCTGGAACCAAAAATCTTTGCTGGCAATCGGGAACACGCTCGGAAGGTATATAGACCAAGCAGTAAGAAAAGATCAGTACTCATGCGCTCGGATCTGCGTGGAG